>JAJMHP010000044.1:0-130581 GCA_030583235.1 Metschnikowia lunata
AGGTACGGTCCCTACGTATCGCTACTAGCGTGGTCTGAGTTGCCTGTCAAGCTCTAACTAATGATTAATCCCTTTCGGAACATGTCTAAGGTTTGAGACTTGATTGAGGCTCTTCTGCTCTGTATACGTGATAGTCTCCCTCATGAATATTTCAGGACATACACGTGACTACATCAGTGCAGTACTCCTCTCAACAATATTTATGGATTATGCACAACCTTCCGAGATGTAAGAGACGGGTAGAATTAGACGAAAACTCGCCGATGTACGAATATCCGAAGTATCCGGCCATGCCGTGGAACATGAAAAGGATCACGTTTACCCACAGAAGGCATTAAATGAATTTTAAGAAACTGGCGGTGGCTTAGGAAACGAGATTACTGATTTACCTTGTGATTGTATCTTACTTTCAAAGCGGACATGGTTATACGGATCGAAGAGTTTCCGGTTCAATGAAAGGTATCATTGAAAAGCTTTGGAAAATCCTGGAAATGAAGTTTTCTTAAGAGTGTAGAGCCATCTCGATCATTTGCCCAGTTGGTTTAAAATCGATTATTGGATCAGGTAAAATGCCTGAACCATCGAGTTGGACGTCGCATATTGACATTTTCAAATTTCACCTTGCACCTTTGGAAGCTTTAGTTCCTTTTTTTCTTTTCCTTCTTTTTATTTTCGTCCTTGTGGAAAGGGGAAATTGAAGACTTATGCAATTGTTCCCTTTTACATAATCTGATCCACTGGTGTATTGCTTTCGATAGTTCTAGGATACTCCGAGAAGTCGTGACACTAGAGTACATAGATCTCGGAGAAGTGTGGAAGGAAGGCTGGTGAAAAATGTCAGGATTTCTACTGCTTTTACTAGAGATAAGTGTCGTTCAAGTTATCCAGTCAACTATTTGAACGGATCGAGATGACTTAGAAAGTACAGATCTCAAAAAAGAAAATGATCAAAATTGTGCCACTATGGCAACTAAAGAAGTATGACCCGGAGTAAATCAGTACGAAATGGAATCCGAAGACAAGTTAATCAGTCGCCTTGAGCAAGGCTCTTAGAAGCAATTGAAACGGTTCGTAAAGCTGTTGAATTTCTTCAGTCTTTTCAACAAACACTTGAAGACAAAATAAAGGCTGTCAATGTACGAAACGTATTCTAAAATCCGACCCCAGAGGTTATAATTCTCGTGAAAACGTTTTTGCAACCCGCCGTTAACCTAACGATGTTGATATATTATAGTTACACACAAAGGGCCATGTTCCTAGATGTATTCCTAGGTATAACCCAAGTTATGACCATGTTTTGAGCAATCACCTCCGAGAACCCAAAACGCACAAGCACTTTTCATTCAAAAATGAAAATTGACAAATGCCAAATGAAAAAAGCCACGAAGACCAAAAAGAGAAAAATGAAAGAATAGAATAGAAAAGAAGAAGAAGAAGAAGAAGAAGAAGAAAAAACCCCTCCACCAGACCAACCACGCTCATGCAAAATCAAACGTGCCTGCCTGGCCCCGGTCTTCCACGTACCGTAAAGAAAGCGATTGGAACTTCTCGCTCTGCGTGTAGAAATATAATCCACTCATGGTACCCGGAGGTATATTGTGAGCAGAGCGTTCTGGGTTGGGCTTATCGTTTCCGCTCCCGATATTAAGCACAACATAATAGAACCCCTCGAAAGAAGCCCCTGTCAACAGCTTCACTCTGGAATCCGGCAACAAAAACTCCTCTTTCCAGCGCATATAAATGTACAGCGAGTCCTGCTCGCCCAGCTGGATTCGATGGAGTTTCTCCCTCAATTCCGTCTCCAGATAATGGCTTGGACACCCCGTAAGTTTTTTCCAGTGTTCCAAGTCATTTTTCGGGAAAGAAGACCAGTTTGTTTCCTCCGTCACAAAAGAATATCGCTTGGGGCAAACTTCCAGCTGTCCCCACAGCGTGCGATGGAGCGGATTGTTGATTATTTCCCCCTTAAAGCACGTGGTGATGATTGGATGTTCGTCGGTGAGACCACTTATCTGAAAGAAGCCAGTCACGACAGAATTGACCAAATCAACAGACTTGATTTCGACTTTGATGTCGTAGCGCATGCTGCCGCTTAGTTGGCCGCCCACGAATTTGGCGTTTGGGCGTAGAAAAGTGTTGTTCAAATAAGGCACATTTTCTGTACCGAGACACGCTTTTGAGCCAGCGAAAAACGAGCCGAAAATGTCAGAATGAGTGTATTCGGAGCGCCCCTGAGGCCTTGCAACTCTTCTCACGGGCCTGCCGTGTGATTGTTCCTGGGGTTTTTTAGAACTACAAGGAACAACATCAGAAAACCCTTGAGCATATAGTTTCAAGCCATGTTTCAATGGTTTTGTACCCTTATTTTTCAAATCTACCAGTAAAGTGAACTCGGGTTTTGATTGGGTCACAGGCATATTGCTAAAGAGATGGATTTGTGTGAGATGAAGTGCCCTATAGTGTCAAATAAGGGATCCAATGATTCCACGAAAGTGACGATAACAGCGATGTGAGGAAGATTCAAAAGAAAAGGAGACGGATTCCGTCTTATCAGGGGTTTGGTAGTATTCTGAAAGCCCCGGTAACTCTTCTTTTTTGTTCCTATGACTTGGGTCCGAACAACACGAAGCAAAAAAACCCAAGGCAAACAATCTCAAGGTTGTGCGTGATGATGATTATAGTGGATGCAAACCCAGGTAATATTGAGGGAAGCGAAGAATCAGACAAACAGGTGTGGTCCAATCAAGAAATGATTTGCAAGTGGAAGTGCCAAATAAAAAAAAGAAGAAAGAAGAAAATTGACCTTCCTAAGCCTGAGTATAGTGAATGAAGCAAGAAAAACGTTAGGTGGTTGCAGTACCTAAACAATGCGATAAGGTAAAGCGTGCAAGAGACGTCATCGAATCCGTTCGCGGAGCAAGATTTCGGAGATATCGGAGCCACCCTGGGGGCGCG
Source organism: Metschnikowia lunata (assembly GCA_030583235.1). Lineage (NCBI taxonomy): Eukaryota > Fungi > Ascomycota > Pichiomycetes > Serinales > Metschnikowiaceae > Metschnikowia > Metschnikowia lunata. Next base: position 2,956 of record JAJMHP010000044.1, read on the forward strand.
GCAAAAGTGATAAGTCCGAGATTCTGGACCTGGCGCTTAATATTAGAGGGAGAGAGGTGAGGTGATGAGAACGTGCACGCTTTGTACGAGTGAGCGGGTCTTGCATTAGAGGTGAAAGCGGTAGGCTTGAAGGATGGATCAACAGGGTATTCGGGGTAAGCGGGGGTGTTTGCCTACGTTATTGCTAGTCGAGTTGTTTTATGGTTGTAATGAAAGTGGGTGAGAACTGGAGAGCTGTGGTATTTTTGTTCTTAGCCGATCCGCGCCACCGTCTATGTGCAGGACGTTCTTAATACTGAAGGTTTATCAGCGTAGACGACAGTGAAGTGAGGACTGCGCGAAAAGGGAGAAAAGACGTGAAGAGAAGGTTTCGAGAATAATACTCAATTGTATTTTTATTCTTTCTTTGCTCATGTGTTTCTCTGTTCTTCTGCATTTTTTTAGTTATGGATCTCGAGACCCAAGTTCTCATGAGTCTTCGAACGTGAACTTGCTCTCAATTGTAAATCAGGTTATAACCGAAAGTTCTGGTTATGCAGTGAAGTCTAGGTAGTGTTGTCCTTCGCTGTAACAAGAGTTATCCTTTTTGGGCACTTAATTACCCTCTTGAAGCTTGTTGTTTATCTTCTCTCTCTTTTCTTTTCTTTTCTTTTCTTTCCCTCTTTCTTCTTCCTCGATTGTTTGTGAAATTCTCGCTGGCGGAAAAGAGCCGTAATTTAAAAGGTAATTCCAATAATGACCTCCCCAGACCGTCAGTATAGTACCGATGTGGAACTATTTAGGTTCTTTCGGCCTGAAGTTGGAAAATGGTATTAGTTGGACATATGCTAGACTTAAAAAAGGTTTCTCGGAAACTTGGTGTTTCAATATGGACGAAATGAGCACGTCCGTCCATGGATTTCAATACTATTAGCTCAGCATTCTGGAGTTTGCTCCGATTTTTTTGGCTTATTTCGTTTCACCAGGTGTTGAAAAATATTGGGGACATTGGGTCAAACAATACTTTATTACAGATGCTGAAAATCCTAAAGGAAATCAAGTGCATCGGTGTTGGCTTGATCGTCACATTAAACGGAGAATCAATATTATCGAGTACTACTTGTCACTCCCAAACTATCAGACGGGTTTCCAGGACCCTAGACGCTACTTTTTGAGTGTGTAATGAACCGACATTCAAAAATGAAAGGCTAGCGCAAATTAAGAATCGAAAGCTCTGTATCCATGTCTTTTTATTAAAGCAGAAACCGATAAAACTGGTGTGTCTTGGTTCTGTTGTCAACTTTTACAGCCAATCGTCGATACCACTTGAAAAGCTGAGCAACTAGCAATCCACAAGGAATCCACAAAGAGGAATGTTGCAAGGTATTTAAGAATGTAAAGGAAGTTTGAACTTCTGGGTTTTCTCAAATCATTGTAAATGTTTCTGCTGTAAGTAGGGTCATGAAAACAAATGACCGAGGTAGGTATGATAGTAATGAAGCCCAATAAGCGGGAACACAAGAAAGATATGGGCTGGAAAAAGACGCCTAGTCTCCTCAAATCTTTCGGGTGTCTCATACTTCGAGGTTTAAAAATCAAACCTCTCACCTAAACAACTTGAATGGAGTCCGAATATCGAATGGAGTCCGAATATCGAATGGAGTCCGTGTTCTCCTTATAATCTTATTGACCCTTTAATTTTCTTTGCTTCATTATCGGCTCGCACCACAGGACAGCCTCATTGTCGCGCGTAATCATCAATTAAAGCCACTGGAGACATGCTCAAGAAAGAAAAGCTATCAAATGGATGGGGTCACATCGAACGACTGATAATACTTGCTTGATCCACGACTCATACTAAGTCTTCTATTCAAATCTGCATTTTTCATAAAATACAATAATACTCTATTCTGAAACCTTGCTTTGATGGAATCGCCACCCACACCTGCTCCAGTGCAGGCCGATGAAGAAGTGGGGAACATTCCTAGCGAACCACTTTCCATTGACCTCGACCTAAATCCGGATTTGGACAATGAAGAAGAAGAAAATGCCGGAATTGTGGCCAAAACTCCAAATCTGGCTCTGACAGCTTCAGCATTGGAGGTTTCAACTCCCGTTAGCAAGCGCCCGCTCGTTAAGGAAGGTGAGAGCGACACCACAACCACATCGCCATTGACGTATTCCCCACCGAGTTTAAACGTGTCTCTGTGGACGCTACCGTTTGAAGAAGCTTTTGAACTTGTAAAAAAACTGTTTTCGCAAGGGAAAAAGCACGAGCCAATCACGTTAGAACAGCAGAGCAGGCTTATCAACTATATCGACACACGGCTTCTCCAAATCCAGCGAAAATTCATAAAAAACCAATCAGAATCGATTGTCACATATTCGCCAGAAGAACTCATTGAGGACCTTTCGCCAATTGTGGATCTACTTTGGTTCCTGCTTCTAGATCACGAGTCTTTGTTTGGGCAAGACGAGTACTACATAAAAATCGTGGGCGATTTGGACGACTGGTTTGTCTACTATGCATTCCCAACTCTATCGGCGAGAAATGATGCCGAGGTGAGATTCCACGTTAAATTGTTCGACTTTTGCCAGAGGTTGGATACACAAATTTCCTTCTTGATAGACGGATATGACGCCAACGGGCACACTTCGAAAATGAGTGCCACAGAATTGGTGCGCTTGTCTCCAATAATCATGAGGCTCCGATTGACGATTATCGAAAAGCTAGAGCAATCCCGGAGTACTTTAAATGCAATGAAAGGAGACTCTGCTGTTAATGAATTGTTGAACATTTTGGATGTGGAAATCGGACGACTTTTCGAAGGTATCTTGGAGAGAGTGTAGTGGATATGACAAATTACTTACAATCCGAGCCGTATAGGATACTTTTTGCCAACAAAGATCATAGGTGTTCCGTCTGGTGAACTGAATTGGGCAAGGGTTTTATGTAGATCATTGGGATAGGGTTGCAATGGCGTTCTGGTCTAAAATTGATCCAACCATGCCAAAAGCCTAAGAAAGGAATGTGGACTGAACAATCAACATAGATGGATATTATTCTTTACGGGATCTTTTGATGGGTCATGAACGATTCCGACCACCAACTGGCGGGCCACGGCCATGGCCCTGCCTCGTTAAATCGTAATTCCGCGTAACGCGTAACGCGTAGTGCCCAAGCGCTGTGCGACCAACAGAACACTGCAATCACCAGAACAACTGCAAACCTCGGTTGAACAGGGTTTTCTTCGTAATCATTCACACTATTTATAATCAAAGCCTTTTTCCCTTCCATGTGGCCTTTTGGATCCGGAGATAATGACTCTGCCAGTCTAAATAAGGAGCTCCCGGAAAACCTCCGGGACTTCTTCAACCAAGCAGATCCCTTACGCAGTTCACACGATCAGCATGATGATCCAAGAGACAAACAAGTACAAGCCGTGCTAGCGCGTCAGAGCAAAGAGTATAACGGTGATTTTGATCGGTACAAAAGAAGCGAGACGCCAAGAAAAGCAGCCACCATAAACTGCGCAGAGCTACAACAAGCAGTTGTTAACTGTTACCAAGGGTGGCTGTTTCTAGGCAGTGAATGTTCTGCAGAAATTGCACGAACAACAAAATGTATGGATCTTCAACAAGCAGCAATGAAGAAATTACGCTACGATGACTGCTATAGCGTGAAACATTGTGCCAGTATACGAGCATTCACGGATAGACTCTTTGTTGCGCATTTTGGTCAATTTGGTGAGCTTATGAACGACGAAACGACTCAAAAATTCAGTGAAGCAGTTGAAGAGGCTTTTGCAGTCGTCTGGAGGTGAGGGTGAGTGGTCAATTGTATATAGAATTGATATGGAGGGCAAGGAGACGATAAATATCGCAATTGTGTCAGGGTCGAATCTCGAGATTAGTGCCAAGTGTGTCAGCGCATACTATCAAGGGCACTAGGCCAAGAAAGATTCGGTGCCCGATGTTACACTTGAATATTTACGGCAATTGCAATTCTCCTAAAGAAACGGTTGGATGGTGTCGCCGATTTGCCCGATTCTCTACTTTATTGGAACGAGTGAAGGTTGGAGCATGTATAACGTTATAGACGAGCTAAGGGGAAGTTGAGTGGCTTGAAGAATTAGACACGTAGCTCATGGACAGAATACATACAAAAGATTCACAAGTATTGAATGAACTTTTCTTTTGTTTTTTCTTTTCTCAGCAGGCTCCGCTAATACGCTTTTTATCGATAAAATCTTTGAAACTATCAACATCTTGGGTGTCGACAGACTCACCATCGTCATAGAGTCCATGTTTTCTTCCACGCTTTGGAAAAGCAGAAGATTTAGCACCACACCAAAATTTCGTTTGAAACTGAACTAATCTATCTCTCGAAAAGCTTTCCGATGTCTGTCGTAGAGAGCAAAAGCGAACCGGTGAAGAACAACTTGTCTTTAAAAGACGCATTGTTCAGAGTTTCAGATGGCCACACTGGTGGAACACAGTGATATCACAACTTGAGTGAGATCTCTGAAAGTTGAACCGATTGAAATCTCAATTGCCTGTGGTAGGAATTAAGTAAAAGGCACTTTGACAGCTTCAGGCAATGCCTCAGATAAAGACGTAATGAAACACGTCGGCGCAAGTATGAAATTGAGATTTACACATGTTTAACTGAAGCAAGATTGAATTTTGCAGCATATTTTCATAACAACACCACCGAAATGAGGTCGAATAAGACTTGAGGCCAATCTTAGCACGAATACATATTTCTGGACATCCCACTCAATAGCAGGTGAAAGCTTTGGTTACCACGATTTTTGTTTCCGTTAGTATCTCTCAGCACCTTCCGCTAAACATTACAAATCTCAGCAACATCAATCACCTGAATCACACATCATTGAAGGAAACGTGAAGGATCCATGTGCTTTCAAAAGATTTTTGTGTTATCTTCTCTCTTTCTCACTGCTCTCAATTTAACCATATCTGGCGACACCATCGAAGCGGCCGTGATAGATGGCCCCATCGAAGACCTTAACATCACCAGAAATGCCTACTATCTTGCTATCAACAACGGGTTTATCGATTTGAAAGGCTTTTTGATAAATCGTGGAAGATTTTTTGTCAGCTATGACTATAAAATGCCCAATGGCGTCCGCTTCCATGGTACAGCTTTCCGAAATTCTGGCCTCGTGATATTTGACTCTGAAAGTTCCGATTATGTCTCCAATTACAATATAAGTGTTTCGGAGTCTTTTGAAAACATTGGAGATATACATCTCACCGTGTGCTCAAGCTGGTTCAAGGGTACTCCTTTTAGTATCTGGCTGTCAGGTGAATGGATCAATATGGGCAGTATCGTTTTGGAGAGAAGCGGGAAGGGCCCTGTGCCTGCTGTGATTACACAAGGAGAAAGCTCGAGCAAATACCGTGTAATTACAAATTATGGCCTGATTTGTTTGCTTGGGGTCTCGTGGGTTCAGCAAAGCGACATCACGGGTGCGGGTTGCATTCATATTGGAAGCGGCTCGATACTTCAATTACAACTTTCCGCCGTAAATGAGCCGGAATATCTTTTTGGAACTAGCCAAGTGATTTATCTTCGGTCCTCGGACTCTGTACTAGTCATAAATGGCTTGGTTGAGAGTCTGCAAGCTGAGGAGATTACCTATATTGTTTCGGGGTTCGGCAACAGTAATGTGATTCGTTTTGACTTTATTTATTGGGGACACGCCTACAATCACACGACAGGAATTCTCTCGGTGAGGTATCGAAATTCGAATTTGAATTTTATCATTGGATTGGGCTACGCTAGTGCTCACTTCAACAAGGAAATCGGGCTAATAGGTTCTTCGGTGTCTTACTATCGTGAGGTTCCAAATTCTGCTCCTCTCATTTGCAATTGCAGGAAACGCACTGATAGCTTAAGATCAGTGGTGGACACAGTAAGAACAATGGATAATCAGTAGAATAAAACCAGCCAACAAAGTTTGTAATGCGAATGAGCATTCTTTAGGAAGAAAACAGCATGGTAGGGGCAAGCCGTAATCTGAGTCTGACCTCAAAGCACGGCCTAGACGTAAGACAATGTAGGGATTACACTAGGTAAAACATCAAAGCTTGTGTTGGAATTTTTGAATCTTGTGCTGAACTCTGAGGTGAGGGATCTTCATCTGTGTTGCACCTCCATTACAGAAAAGTCAAGCGAGAGCTAGCGAGTGAAAAATCTGCCACAGGTAGACAAAAAGGGGCATTGAGAGCACCAAAGCTATTATGAAAGTCATTTATATTCTATGACCGAGCTTTTGTCATAATCATCGGTCCGCATTCCATGGAAGAGTCGGTTAGAAATAATCACCTAATCACATGACTCTATCAATTACCTGCTAAATCTTACCTCGATACCAAGGCACAATTTGAGAGTTGGTTTCCGAAAGTGCTGCTGGGATTTGATTCATAAGGAGTTGGCGAAAATAATGATGTTTAGGTGGAACCGCTCTTACACTATGATTCGAAGCCTCATGCGTGAACTTTCTGGAGGAGGTTTGACTTTGAAAGTACTCAAGTCTTTCCACTTCAAGTTTTCAAGCAAAGAATACCAAAACAAAACCCTGTGTTCTAGGCTTAATCGCTTCAGTCTCAAATGTTTTACCTTTCGAATTCAAAAGGCACATGTGTGTAATCAGCTTTTGTCGTTCGATTGTCTGATATCAAGCACCAAGTCCTTCCATAACTGTAACTTTTCTGGATACTTCAACAGTGTTACCAACCCGGAAGTATTTGGAAACACGTACACGTTTGGATTATGCTTGCAAAAGGCATAGAATCTCAGAAGTGGCACTTGATCTTCTTGCTTTCCCCAAGCAAAGTTACCTGCCGTCAATTTATGCTTGGGCACGAGAAACTTACACACAGCTTCCCAGATCCCTTTACCAATAAATATCACAAAAGGCGCATGTGAGGTACTAAGCTCGTCGAGCAATCTAGGAACATTTTCTGCCTTTTCTAGCTGAGATAGTTCCAGGGCTTGTTTGGTGCACCTAAGCACCAAATCCGTGAATCCAATTCGCAAATCCACTAGTTTGTAGTCATGCTCAGGGCGAGCCATGCTTTTTCCGTGGTCGAAAAGTTCATCCAAGAGCTCTCTATTGGACGAAAAATCATCATTCGCAAAGTCCAAAGCTGCAGACAACACATCCAGAGCATTAAACAACTTCCAAAACAAGTTCGTAGGGTGTGCGTAGTGGTGCTGTTTTCGCGAGGACTCCACTCCCGGATTAAATCCGATAAAGACTATTGTGAGATTTCCCGAGATCGACAGCGGAAGATCTTTTAGATGAGAGGCAGATGCTGCATTGTCAGGGGCGGGTTTGGTTTTCACGCCTTTATTCCTCTTTACAGGCTTTTTCTTGATAATCTTATCCGAGCTTTTGACTTTGTTTGGTAGGATGTGTTCATTCACTTCACACTTGAAGCCTTTGATGACGTCCCTAAGGTTCTTTGACATACACGAAAGTACAGTTCATGTTCGCTTCTGTGCGGCTGCATGACGCCCCAATTGACTTTAAACGCACGTCCGCGCTCTTCCCCTAGCTCCGCGCTCCGCGCATCGCCTGATGAGATGTACTAAACAGATGCGGCATGCAAATCAAAACACGCACACAACTTGCGTCGATAACAAGCGACTATTCATTTGAAACGATTCAGCTCAGAACAACAAAGAGGCTCTTTCTTTAAAATTCTCGCACTCGAACAATAATAGAACCATGGAAGACAATCGGGGTGAAAGTCTGGATGGACGCCTCCATTCCATATTGATACCTCATGAGCTTGAAACGTCTACCCCTATCAGCTCACAACGGGTAAATATTGATCCAGACTGTGATCAGGTCGCCCAGAATCAGCCTGAATCCAAATTCAACCGATTGCGCTCCCAAAATTCGCCGCTCATAAACCACAATCAGCCGTTCCATTCAACACCTCTCAACGAGTCCGTATTAGCATTTAAGGGCAATGAAATACCCGAGGAACCCGCCGCCGAACCCAACTCCACCTTTTATTCCATGGCTAGCGATGTTTCCCGAAACCCTAGGCTTCTCCAAAACAGGGCGCAGAAAGTTTATTTTTCGCCTACGAGGGAATTAGCCACGTACGCACTGGAAACGAAGCACAATTATTACCAGGTCGAGGCAGTGCACGAGGAACAAGCGAAACTTGAAAAGCCCAGGACGGAACTGTGCTCGGCGGCGCCGAATTCCCCAAAACTGCTCTTTTTTCTTGCGGTTGACCCGCGCATCCCCTACGTGCTACTGCTATATTTGCAGCTTTTTTTCAACGCCGTGCTCGTGTCAGTGGTGCTTTATCTTCTCTTTGTTTTCATCAGCACGGTAAGAGAGGACGTACGAAACAAGATTCAAATATATACGTCCGACGCTCTACAAGAAATCCTGCTTTGCTCAAGACAATACTATCGCAACCGATGCTCTAATGAAGGGCCCAATCGACGAGTTCCGGCACTAGAAGAAACATGTATGGCACTAGAAAAGTGCATGAATCGCGATCCGCAGCAGCTCGGAAAGTCTCGCATCACTGCCGAGACATTCGCCGACATTGTCAATGGATTCCTCCATCCGATAAGCTGGAAACTGGCGATTTTCTGTACGGGACTCATCTTAGGAGGATTGATTGTTACAAATATCGCATTTGGTTCCTACCGGAGCCACTTACGGGTAGACGAGTTCACAACAATGGCAAACATAGCTGAAAAAGAGGCTCAAAAGCCGGAAAAACGGCAGCTAAGTATGGTTTTGGCTTCCACGCCGCCAAATCCGCCTCCTCAAACCCAAATGCGGATGATCGATGACAGCACGCTTACTTTTAGCCTGCCCTTGTCAAGCCGTAACGTGAAATCCAACCTTTGATAATACACGAATTTGAGCCGGGATGTACAGCTGGCAATGATCCCATTGTGCTGTGTTTCGGAACATTTGCGGTGAGGGCGCTAGATGAACCAGATTAGGCGGCGCCGATGCGGTGCGATTGTTGTAGTTTTTCCGCTGCATATGCCGTGTGCAACGCACCGTGCGCAGTGCGTTTCGGCGGCTGCATCGCAACACAGATTTATCAGCATGTAGCATCATGTAAAACCCGGCAAGCCCGTCACAACGCTCAGGACGAACCACTTTAATTGCACATGAATGGAGCCTCGCGCAAGCTTCCTATCGTCAAACGGCAGTACTCTCGCTCTGGTTGCAAGGAGTGTAAGCGACGGAAGATCAAATGCGACGAGACGCACCCCGCTTGCGGCAACTGCGTCCGCGTCAACATGATGTGCGTGTTTCCCCAGCCAAACTCCCGGAACAAACCCCGCCAACGACGCATAAAACCACCTCTGGAGACACCCCGAGATGTGGCCCGAGATGTGGCCCAAATTGTGGTACCAGATCCAGCCATGACCTTGGAGACCTTTCCCTCACTGCACCCGAGCGCTGCGGCACTTCCGGGGAGCCCGCTTACAACAAACTTTGACATGCTACTATTTGAAAATGTTTTTGACGACGCCAATTCGTTGGTGCATGGGCTTGCAGACTTTGAAAGCAGTGTTCTGGGACCCGGGCTCCCAAGTACTTCGCCTTCTTCGCCCGACCGATTCGCCGACTTGAAACCATTTCACTCGCAAATCATTCTCAATAACACTGAAAACGCCAAAAATAACGTGTTTTTCGATGATAAGGAGCTCGAACTGTATTTGCAGAATACCGATGTGGGCACAAACCCAATGCTAGCGCAGCTGTGGAATGTGTTTAGCAGCCACATGAACTCCCGTGAGCTGCATGACCCACAGGAGCAGGCACTGATTGCAGACCTCGTGAAAACTGTGATTGAAACTTATAATCTTCTACCTGAGGAACAGGAGTACCTTAGTGACTTTGCCATGGGCGGCACTGCGTACTACTTTTTTCCGTTCATCTGCAATACATCCAACAACCAGGTAATGCGGGTTATTTTGGAGTATCTGATGGTGCTCAAGTTCATGGTGTATGCAATGATGGCCCTCAGTGGCCTGTGTCTATATACAATCACCAAAGATAAAGTGCACGAGACATGCCATAAAAAGTACACTCGCATATGTATGCGTCTCTTAGTGCGAGCATTCACCGACCTTACTAATAACGAATCGCTGCTCTGGCACATTGAGGGTCTCATTCTTACCGTGCTTATCTTGACGATGCTTTTTTCCGAAATGAACTGTTCCGATAAATCCCTAAGGCCAGAGCTGTGGGTGGCTCACTTGAACAACGCTCGTCTGCTTCTTATCAAGTATATGAATCTTAAGGCACAGAGCTCTATGCACCGCCCGGACTCTTTAGGCATAGTCCTCGCCAAACTGATGTTTTTTTTCTATGACTGGTACACTAATATGTGCCTACCAGTGCACCTAATCAATAGTGAACATTTGGCCGAAGCGTGGGCGATTACAGGTAAGCTCGATGCGATGGTCGAAGACCAGGAACATATTGCTGCGCTAACCAAGCTTGGCCTAATGATCCCGGCTTCTAAGTTCAACAGTGCCTTCAACACCTTCACTGCACTTACTCCAGAGGTGATGAAGATCATCTACGAAGTCTTGGCTACCATTAGTCGGCTCAACATGGCATTTTCCGAGGGTAAGCCAAGACAGGCGTCGCCAGAGACTATTACCAATATCATGAGTCTCATAAACCAGGCCCTAAAGCAGAACGTTGTACCGGGTGTTACGTCTGCAAACTCGTACATCATCCTGTTGGATAACGCCGCTCACCCGCAACATACTGACATTCTCTCACGTATCATTCTACCGGATTGTGCCTATGGTATTGATACGGATAGTGTACTGAAGATACATTACCTGTGGTTCGATGTGGTGGTGAAGCTGCACGTATACTTCTTGTACCTCAAGATTTTAACTTCGCATGGTCTCCTACAACTTCCACGTGGACACCCACTTATAATGGCATTGATTGAAGAGATCATGGCGATGATGTTTTTTCTCAAGCCCAAACTGGGCTCGGACGTCAAACCTGATCAAGTGCTTCTCTCCTCCGAAAACTTCTACCTTCCGAAGTGTCTTTTCGACCACCGTGTGCTTTTGATTCAGTTCCCATTCCGACTTTGCCTCGAACTTGCCGACCTGGCGGAGGACTTTGAGAAGCTCCAGCTCTTTTTTGAGGGGTTGGTGCGTCTTGGATGTGGAAGCTGTATCCCGGCCGTGGAAAAGGCAAAAAAGAAGCGGGATTTGTCCAAGAAGAGGGTGCACGATAAACAGGAGCTGATGGGTATTCAAGGGGTAGATTATCTGACGCAGATCTTTGATATTTATTGAGCTCAAAGAGCTATACGCTCGTTAATAGAGTCGATGGAACGGGGAATGAACTTTAAGCCAAGCTTAATACAGCTCGATTGTTTCTTACTGCACTTTGGATGGATGCCTATGAAGTGCTTCAGATATCTGTTGTACTGATATGATATAGATCTTGTAACAGTTTTGTTGAGCAACATTATTTACTTACGCCCTCTGGTCTGGTAATCTAAATCAATCAGTAAAGGAACAGCATTTTCATGTCCGGATTTGAACACTTGATATCGCTTCCAACTTGCAAGGAGCTTCAATCTCAACATCCACAAGTTTGACTTGGAGTGACGTCGATTGTCTTTCTACCGTAGCAAAGAATTACCTTAAAAATAACTACATTCCTTTAGAAGCTCTGCTATCGCTGAAGTTTCTCTTGACATTCACTGTGTCCTGGCTCAATCTAGAATAACGTGTGGCGAAGGGAACTCAAGACAAAGAACAGAACTTCAAAAGACAATAGTGAAATTATTTTGAAAGGAAAAGCAAACACTCGTAGAACAGATTTAAAAATTCAAACCTTTTCTACCAATCTGGTGTCAAAACTTTCACAGAGATTTGGAAATACAAGTGAGTTGCATAACTTGGTTTTACATTCTTCGACGTGTGCATCATGCCATGCACAACGATCGCAGCCGACAAGTAGATGTACCCCGATTTCGCAGTTTCATCTCTCTCGGCATGCACGGCCGCCTCATTGTGCACGCCCAATGCGGTAACTTCTTGTGACAGGCGCATCGTATGTGGCTGCGAAATCAGTTTGATAAATAGTGAGATAGTTTCTCCTCTTTCGGTAAACTTATTGATGCCACACAATGCAGAAAAAACCCCTAGCACTATGTATCAAGACACAAAAAATTCCCGGGATCTTCCGCTTTGCGTCCCCCTCGGACCTTCCTCTTCTTGGTCTCGGGTCACTTCTTATTGTCTTGTCGGCAGTTGCGTCCCCGATGCAGACGCTCTTATATGGGAAAATCTTTGATAGACTAGGCCGCTTTCTCAGCGGAGGCTACAATTCAGCTCAAGAATTCTTACACGACTTACGTGTTCTTGTGGGAGCTATGATGGCAATTGCAGGTGGACGCTTACTCTTGTCGTGGCTGGGCATTTGCGTATGGCTAATAGTGGGTGAAAATACGCAGATAAATGCGAGGAATTCATTTTTCGAGTCTCTCTTGAACAAAGACATCGAGTGGCTCGGGACAAAAGAGAACCTTATGGGATCGTTAACCATGTTGTTCCGGTGTATCGAAGAAATCCGGAGTGGGATCTCGGAAAACTTGGGTCTTTTCGTGCAAACCGTGGCTTCTGTTTGCTGTCTTTTCGTTATTGCAATGATTTCACTGTGGTCGCTAACGTTGATTGTATGCTGCCTGATTCCGCTTTCGGCCCTTTGCAGCATTATCTTTGGGAGCCTCACATCCAAATATGCCACACGAGAAAATCTCGCCAACGCCCGTGCTCTGAAAGTTTTGGACTGGTGTTTCAATTGTGGCGCCACAGTTCGAGTACTCACGGGGAAGTTCCAGGACCTCGTCCAGTTCAGCCGGATAGTGGATATGTCTGCAGTAGCATTCACCAATATGGCGTTTGCAATCAGTGCCAATCTGGCGGTTTTGAAGCTTTTAAGTAATTTGGTGGTTGTAGGAGGGTTGGCGTTTGGTGAGTTTTTGGTCAGAAGTAACAGATTAGGCCTTGGAAACGTTGTCACAGCTTTCAGTGCTTGCGTACTTTTTGGCACTGAGATTTCCTCGGTGGGAGATATTATTGCTCTTTTGAACAAAGCCCAGGCAAGTTCCAATACCATTGATACGTTGGATTTTGAGGATGATGTGGTTGCACCATTGTTGCCCTTAGATTCTAGTACTAGTGAGGTTTCGTGCTTCAGCCAAAAGACCCCATGTCAAATTTTGAACGTGAAAAACTTATCTTTTCGGTATCGCCACACCAGTGTTGATGTGGTCAATCAGATAAACTTGAACTTTTCGTCTTCTAGCCTCAATTTCCTTGTGGGTGAATCTGGGTCTGGGAAGTCCACAATGGCACTGCTTTTTGCCGGGTTTTTGGACAAATCGGAAGGTGAAATCAAGGTGGACGATGTCAGTTTCGATCTTTTGCCATCTGATTGGTTCACTGAGAACGTGTGCTTTGTCGAACTGCGTCCGCTCGTGTTTGAGCGACTGTTGGCGGAAAACTTACTCTTGGGATCTCCTCTTGGCTCCCTTTATAATCCACAAGATGAGGCAACGAGAGTTTTGCTCGAAGAAGCATGCGATTTTGCCGATTTGCTCGGGTTTGTGAAACAGTTGCCACAAAGCTTCAGTACTGTGCTTGTTTCAAGTAAGCTTTCAGGTGGCCAGATCCAGAAAGTAGGTCTAGCTCGTGCCTGGATTGCCAATCGGCCGATTTTGATCTTGGACGAGGCTCTCGGGTCTATTAACAAAAAACTGAAGCTGCGCGTGATGCAAAATATTCGCCAATGGAGAAAAGGGTGTCTTACAATGGTAATTTCCCACGATCTTACCGACATTCAAGGCGACGATTTCGTGGCACTTATAGAGAAGGGCCAGGTGAAAGCCTCTGGTCCTGCTTACTCTTTGAGAGAAGTGCTTCCAAAGCTCCAGCAAAAACAGACAGACCAACAACGAGACCCGGATTTGCATGAGGTTAACAAAAGTGGAACCGGTGAAGACCAGTCGATTTCTGAAAAACCACCTTTCTACGACTACTTAAACAATCCTGTCATTCTCCAAGACCTTGAACAAACCGCGGTAGCGGTACCTCAACACGCTGATCCCGAAAAGACGCAGGCCATGGGTCTCTTCAGAATCGTTGCTTTTTGCTACGCCACCACAGAACACAAGTTGCTTATTACGCTCGGACTCGCGTGCTCTCTTTTAAGCGGAGTGGCCACCCCGGGCTTATCGTATTGCTTTGCCGAGGTTCTTTCGCTCATTGTCAAGACCTCCGTGCCCGGAGCACCCAAAAGCAAGTACTCTGTTGTCACGTGGTCGTTGATCATCGTGTCCGTGGCCGTGGCCGAACTGATGGCCACATTTTGCTCCCGGATGTCGCTCCAGTATGCCCTGGAACAGTGGATTCTCAAGCTTCGCAAACAGTGCCTCGAAAGGATAAACGACCAGGACATGGCGTTTTTTGGCTCCTCCAAACCGGCGCATCTTACCACCTTACTCATGAACGACACCCGAGATCTCCGTAACCTCGTGTCGGAGTTTCTTTCGGGGGTGCTTTTGGTGGTGTCGTTGACCGGATTGGGCCTTGTGTGGGCCATTGTCATTGGGTGGAAGTTGGCGTTGGTCGGGGTCTCTTTTGTGCCTCTTGTGTTTCTTGTTACCTTAGCTTACAGCCTTCTTCTTCAGAAGTACGAGACAGCTTACAAAGATCATGTTGCTGATACAGAACGGTTTTCGCTAGAGGTGGTTAGTGCCATGCGGACGGTGCGTTCTTTTGGGCTTTCTCGTCAGCTCTCATCCGAGCACAAACAGAAGCTTTCGGGGCTTTATAGGGCCGGAACTAAACGGGCAATTGCCGGGGGTTTTGGCCTAGCTCTTCTGGATCTTTGTGCCACTGCTGCTACCGCCACTGTTTTGTACTATGGGATGTTTTTGGTTGTCTACAATCAGTACACCCAGCGACAAATGCTCCAGGTATTAACCATGCTTACTTTCACAGTGGCTAGCGCTTCATACCTCATGAAACTGCTTCCGGAAATCGCCAGGGGCCAGCGTGCGGGCACGTTGATCACACGTCTTTTGGCCTTGGCCGAGCTGCCGGTGGAAACTGCCGGGCTGCTCAAAAAAACTGGTTTTGGAACCCCTCTGGAGCCCGTGATTACCTTTGAAAACGTGTCGTTCTCTTATCCGGATGCGATGACGCGCTCATACAAGCCTGTTTTGCTGGGCTTAAACCTCAAGATTTATCCCGGAGAAGCCGTTGTCATCGCCGGCGAGTGTGGGTCGGGAAAATCCACTTTGGCCCAGTTGCTCGTCAGATTATATCACCAAGACAGGGGCGTGATCGCGTATCTTGGCAATGATATCCGACAATACGATCCAGAGTGGTACAGACAAAACGTGGCCATGGTGAGCCAAGATCCTGCTTTTTTCGAGGCCACCATCCGTGAAAACTTGCTTTATGGCTTGACCGGAAGTGAACGCTTCAATGCTGAATCTTTGCTTGATGAGTGTTTGCAAGCTGCCAATGCTCTTGAGTTCACCGACGCCTTGCCCAATAAGCTTGAAACAATAATCGGAAAAGATTGTCTGTTTTCTCTGGGTCAAATGCAGAGACTTTCGATTGCCCGTGTGTTGCTCAGAAAGCCAAAAGTGATAATCTTCGACGAGCCCACCTCTCGTCTCGATGCGGAGAATTCCCACCTTGTCTCCTCCTTAATTCTTCAGGATCTTCGTCAACGAGACCCCAGTCTAACCACTATTGTCATCAGTCATGATCCTCTTGTCATGGCCAAAGCATCGCGTGTTTTGTTGGTACAAGAAGGCAACATAGCTGAGGAAGGGTGTTACGATAACCTACTTCAAAGAGGAGAGGCATTTGCTGCCTTCCTCAAGTAGCCAACTACAAAAAATATTCCACAGCTGTTTAAGCAAGCCAGTGTTTCCAAATTTGACTCCGTTTTTTTCTCTGTTGGATAAATAGCAGGTAACTTAAGTCCCGCGAAAAACACTTGAACTACATTGTAATTACCACTATCTCTTAAGTACTTAACGAGCTTATTCAATAAATACACCAGACATATACAGCGCTCTTTTTTTATGTTTTTCGTATCCATACAGAGATATAGTTGTTCCCGAGATGCAGTCAGTTCTATAATGCGACTGTGGAATTGGTTAAAGTTTGTCTAGAAGTTCCTTCTGCTCAATTAAGTTTCTAGGAGACTCATTTGCTATGGAATTGGAAGAATAGTACCACTTCCACTCTTTTTAATTAGCTCCTTGAGCCGGTTTCATGTTAAGGAAATGCTTCGTGAACTGAAATCGTCGCCTAACTTGCTGGAAAGTCGGTGGCCTCCTTGAACCAAAGAAGTGCTTAAATATTCGTTTTATCTTGGACACAAATCAATGTAACGTTTGTAAGATTGCTTCACTCCGTAAAGGCATTCAAACAATCAGTTGCTCACTCCGAAACTCATCACATTTCTTTTGTGATATCTGGGCTCATTTGCGGAATTCTCGATAACTTTTAACACCAGTTCGGATCATCGGATTACGTAATAAGCGTCAAATTGTATAATCCATTTGTTAAATGAATAAGCTAAAAGATATATTTATAAGAACACTGCAGCAAACCTCTTGAAGGGTCATGTTTTTGAGCCATAAGTGTTGTTAGCGATTAGTACATTTTAACCCATGACATACCATCGTCAATGCCTCGCATAATAACTTTATCACAACCTCACGTTGATGTATGGCACCTCCACATCTTCGCCCTCTTTGTCGTCACAGCAAATCTCGAGAATCAAGTTCTTCATGTGAACAGGGACTGGCTTCTTGCTGACGGACTCAATCAACTCGGTGATCTTCATTGACAACCTCTCATTTACCTTCTTTGGAGGAAAGAATGACGCGTACAACAACGTCACGCCGTGTGACAACATGGAGATTTCCAATCCTTCGTTTTGCTGGAAGTTGTCGAGCAATTCCTGCAAGGTAATGTTGCCGTGCACTTCAAACCTGTCCCAGATTTGATCAAACTCTTTGTCGTTGTACTTGCCCTTGGCAGACTTGACGGGCTCTGAAAAGCCAAAGAAAGGAAGCGCCAAATTCACGAACCCGTTCTTAAAGAGCTCCACGTCGTCGTGCTTCGCAACAACTTTGTATAGCTCAAGACATACCAACCCAGTAACCAAAGCCGTTGTAGTGGCGATGGCAGGAATGATTTTCCCGGCAATGAACTTTGTCTTCGAGGCATCTGCGGTCTCAATTCCGTAGTTCAATGCTCTGCAATTGGACGCTGCTGCGATGAATTCGATATGATGGTTTGTGTCGTCATCTTTCTCAAACTCGATCGGCGTCAACCTGTATCCGGCCAAAGTTGAGGGCTCAGGCATCGTTGCAACTATCTTCTGGATTTCACTCTCGTCGAATGCTCCAGAGAGTTTCTTAGCTTCTTCTTCTGCCTCTGCATCACTTGCGGCAATCTTTACACCTGTCTTTGGCACAAATGGCTCAGGAACAAATGAATCCAACACCTTCTTATACTCTTCAATCGACACGTTCTCTTCCTTCAAGCCATAAATGTGGGCCAACAAGTTGGCGCCGCCCACGATAAAGTTAAAATGATCTGGGTTGTTCGCGTCGAACTCCAAAGCCTTGGGTGCTCTTTTTGGTCCGGACCAGAAAGGAGCCCCGTTTGATGTCTTGGCGTCTTCAGGAAAATTGTACAAAAGTTGCTTGATGTCGTGATTGAACTTGGTCTCAAACTCCTGTCTGGCCCATTTAATGCAGTCAGCAAAAGAATAAGGTCTCTTGTTCAAGAGATCGGAGATATTCGCCAAAGTCCCTTTAATGTCAGGATTCTGTTTCAATGTCTGCTCGACATAGTTTGGTTGACTCAAGTACAAGTTCACCGTCTCTGGAGAATCGGAAAAGTACCCCTGGAATAAGGACTTGGCCCATGCAATCGTGTGGTCGATCTTGTTGGGGAACGATCTCAAGGTACACAATGGAATCGATTTCTCTGGAGGGTCTTGCGAAGAAGAGTACGATTCCGTCAAGTTTGGAATCACTACCTGGGTGTTTCCCTTGGTGCCCAAAGTTCCAGACTCTAGCAATGGCTTCTTGTAGAACACACAACGACGGTCAACGTAGGTTCTAGCATCCACATTGTCTAGAGCGTTGGTGATAAAATCCAAAGGTGTCCAAAAGTCGTCCCCGAAAATATCCTCAGTGTCGGGGCCAACCTTGTCCAATTTTGGATGGATTTTACCATCCAAGTCTGGGTTCATCACCAGTACAGCTTTGGCAGCAATTTCAGACTTGTTTCCACCCACATCCTTGGGCCTGAACAAGAATTGTCTGTTTAAATTCGACTTTTCGATGGAGTCGTTGTCGGTGACAATTATACCTCCATTTGGCCCGGACCCTAAACCCATCAAAGCCCAGTTTTTAAGCATTTCACAGCCAATAGCTCCAGAGCCAACAAGAAAGACTTTCAAGTTAGAGATAGCTTTTTGATAGTCTGCGCCAAAAACAGCGATTTGGGAATCGTACCTCGACCCTACAGGCTTAGTGTTATCCTCCGTTCTGGGGTATTTTTCGGACGAAGGCAACGACTCCAACGAGTCAAAGTACATGAATTGTTTCACCGGGTTGAACTTGGATGAGCAGCACTTCAACACCTCCTGGGCAACTAGTCCACCCATAAAAGCCACCATTCCTGGAAGATCTCCTGTGGCTTGATAGGCCAACTGCTTGAGGAGCTTGGCATCCAATTCTGCGTCGCCCAAAATCGCCAGATTTTGCGCTTTCAACTCCTCGGCATAACGGAACATTTCGTTGGCATCTTCCTCGTTGTGTGGGCGTGGTAATTGGCCCTGGTGTCTAGTTTTGAAGGCGTGGAGAGCCTGGAAGCCCAAGTGGAGCTGTGGAGGACGATCAAACTTGGCAAAATCGGAGAAAAGATACTCGGGCTCAATTAGTTGTTCCCGGAGGCTCTTAAATGAGAGCTTGACCGGCATTTTCACCTGCTGGTAAAGACCACCCTTGACGTAAGTACCATAGGACTCATTAATCTGGATCTTGAACGCATAAGGACCCAAGACCTCTACCTTGAATGGAGAGCCTTCATTGAGTTTCGGCATACCCACGACTTCGGAGAACTTCACGAAATCTCCGTCCTGTAAACCGTGTCTGTTGTCGTCCAACATAGTAACGGTTCCATTCTTCTCAATATCCGATACAATCCCCGTCAATGGCTCCTCGCCTGTTTGGTCAATCACGGGGAAAGACGGGCCAAGATCCACAAACAAGCTGGCGAAAAGCCCGCGCACGTCGGCGGCTATAAACCCAATGTCGTTTTTATGCGAGAACTCATTAATCTGTACTTGTTCTTCCAACGACAAGTTGGTGGCCACAATGCACTTATAATGTGACAAAGTCGACTCAGAAATGTCCTCCACAACAGATATGGGCACGTACAGGTTTAATTCCAGCAATTTCTCCGCGCACAGGTTTGCCGTTGGTTTTCCCACATCGTCGGCGGTTAAAAAGAACTGTGTGGACAAATCCTTGAGTTCTACCGGCAGCGGATCGTATAATGTCAACGACTTGACGCCTGCCAAGGCCACATTCTTTGCTATTTCCACGCCAAGGCCCTTGAGTCCAATAATGAGCACATTTGCGTTTTGCATTTTGAGCATGGCTTCCTTTCCAAGCACATAGAGCTGTCTGGAGTACAATCCCTCGTCAATGACGGGAGCGTCGATCTGCATGCTATCGGCCATAGTTATTTATAAGTTTTTTTTGGTTCAAGAATGTGTGGAAATGTGTGGTAAACGTGAAGAAAGAAGGTGTATTAGTGAGATTGCTAGCGGAAAGGTTCGCATGTGAATGGCAGCCCGGTGTGGTGCGCGCACGACCTTCTATTAGAAGTGGTCTGAGGCTGAAAGAAAACGGCCGGGACAGGGGAGGTTTAGGGAGATGAGAGTATTTTTGTTTGATTTTGATGTTTTTTGTACTCGTTTATCTAAGTGAAGAAGATTCTAACTCTTTCAAGAGAAAGGGGACTTTTTCCCACCCTGAAGTGTTTCACAAGGTGTGCTTTGGACCAGTGACGTGAGTGATTCGCGAATTAGCCACGATATTGTTATGTTATAGTATAGCATAATAATAATGTCACGAAAAATAGTCTTAATGTTGTAATCAGCGATTCTATAGTGGAAATTTGCGTCGCTATCATCACTGGCGTTGGCCGTGGAGACTGTCACGTGACTGCAGATCTCTCTGCCGCCAAGCGCGGACTAACCACTGCTTCTGCCTTGCCTCTATTGTTCCTAATACCCCGTTTCGGTCCCGTTATTTGAGCTAATTTACTGTGCTAATCGGGACGCGTGACACTCAAGTTCATCCCTGAGTTCGCCACTTTGCTTCTAATTGTTCGCCATGAGATTTTTGCTGCTTGTTGCCGCCGGGTTATCGCTACGTATTGTGGCGCCTATTCTTGCATCTGAAACCACCTTTAACCGCCGGAATATCGACGAAAATGCCGCTGAAATGGAGCGGAATACGGATATAACTGAGGGCGATTCCGCTGCTGCTAGAAAAGAGCTTCCTGCAGACCTCACGTTGGAGACTTTTGACGAATTTACCGCAGAACACCTCACTTTTGTTGAGTTTTACTCTCCCTACTGCTCCCATTGCAAGCTGCTAGCGCCAAAATGGAAGGAGGCGTACTTCATGACTGAGGAGGAACAAAATCTGTCGAAAATCTACATGCGTCAGGTCAACTGTGTCGAAAGTGGTGACTTGTGTAGTCGAGAGGAGATCAATTTCTACCCGAACTTGCGTCTTTACGCGCCAGACCCCAAGGGGAACTCGGGAAAGAGGCTGCGTTTCGTCGATACTTACCCTGCTGCGTTGGCGCGGACGCCAGTCAATTTCCAGAAGTATTTGCGCTCGGCTGTGGCGGAATATAACTCCGCCATAATGGACTTGCCTAGTTTATCCGAGCAAATGGATGTGGACTTGGCCATGAAGGTGGTGGCGGGAGATATTGCTGAGCCCTACTTTGTGGCGTTTTTCCCCATGTCCAATGAGCAGTATGAGCGCAAACAATTCCCGCATAGTTGTGTGGATTGTTTGGAGCATAAACAAACATGGGACCGCTTGTCACATCTAGTAGCCACGCTGGCGAGAACGGCCCATTTGAATTGCCACTCTCACCTGTTAATCTGCGAGAAGTTGGGGTTGAGCAGTGAGGGACGCAAGGTAAGATCTGACTCTCCAAGATATATCATGTTTGTTCCGAAAGAGGCACAACTTGTCCGTTTTGACTATATCGGCCCGCTTGTGCTAGAGGAAATGAAGGCGTTTGTGGTGAAGTTGGCGTCTAACTCAAGGTATGATACTGTCACGGTAAGGGGCTTAGAGGATATGGGCTTTTTGAAGACCGAGCTTCCGGAAGAGCCCCACGACTTGTACTACCCGATTTCGAACAAAATGGCGTTGGTATTTGTCTACGATGTTGATAAGGTTACTCCTGAAGATAAAGCAATTTTACCCTATTTGTTGGAGACCGTCACCAAGTTACCCTTTGATATCAGCTTGTACCAGTGTCACAGCTTCAATGTTGACCAAATCATTGAGTACCAAGCTAAAGGGTTGACGCAGTACGTGAACTCGGACAAAGGCTTTGAAGAACATCCCTATGACCGACACATGCATCTTGCCACTACTTTGACAGCCAAGCCAACACTATACATATTCAAGGAGAATTCGTTGTTCCCTGCAATCTACCAGAATTTTGCATTGGAGGACATGCGCCACTCCAAGGATATCGAGAAGTTCATTAGAAAAAACATGTTTCCCATTTATGGAGAATTGACTCCCAAAGTCTACAGCTCCTACTTCTTAAAGAAGGGCCAGAGAAACAAGCAAAAGGATAAGGTTCTGATTACGTTTTTGAATACCAAAGACTCGACCGCCATCAAAAACACCTTGTTCAACTTATCCATGGTTGCTCATCAATACCATGCAGAGAAAAATCGCTACTATTTCAATGACTTGTTGCAAGAAAGGGATCGGAAACATCAAAAAGTCGCCAAAATGAAGGAAAACGGTGCCAAGACCACGGAAATCATCCAACAGATGAGGCAACTTGTTCCTCATTTGTTCAGCAACGACGAAATTGTTTTCACCTTTGTTGATATGGTACAATACCCGAACTTTGCAAAAGAATTTGGCCTTAATATTGATGGCAAGCAGTATAAGACTGGAGACACCATCATTGTGTCGAAGGAACAGAATTTCTACTGGGATACGGACTTAACGGGTGCTCAACTCACAAGCAACCGCGAGTCTTTGCGCCAAACTTTGACTTATTTGTTGAGTTCCAAACTAGTCCCAGTCAGAACTCTGTTGAGCGCCAAACTTGTGGGTAGTCCCTATCACAGGCACTTCCGCAGTGCCGACGTGGTGCACCGTCATGGCATTCTTGGATACGCTGTGCTTATTATGGTGTCTGTTGTGGCATATCACGTGATCAAGAGGCTTCTAAGTAAACCCCTTATAAGCCGGAGGGGTGGTATAATTGGGAACGTATTTGCAAAGAGCCAATGAGTGGTTTTCTTGGGAGATGCCAAGGAAAACTTTGCAATTTACTCCAAAACGTGTCTGAGACGGGAGTCTGTCTCTAACACCTTGCGATAACTTGCGTTGAGACGTTCCATGTCATAGTTCTTGCCTGGAACGCCCGAAACTCGGCTATAAGGTGGAATCACCAGTCTAGCAGGAATCATCGTGCCTTTTTCAATGATGCAGCAATCATTTATGACGCTGAGCTCTCCCAAAGTGCATTCCTCTCCTATAAGAACCCGGTTTCCCACTTGCATCAGCCGGACTTTCGAGTTAGCACCGACGGTGGTGTAATTACCGATTTTCACGTCGGCGAACACCTCAGATTCCGGGGACCCTTTGGCTCTTGGAGGGTCAATGAAGCAGTTTTTGCCGAGGTACGTGTACTTGCCTAAAACAATAGAAGGCAGGCTCATATTAGTGGTGTTGACATCGCCGTTTAAGGTGCAGTTTTCACAGATGGTGCAATTTTCAGAAATGGAAATTCGATTGGCGCCCTTAATGGCGGCCAGACGTGATATTCGGTTTCCTGTGCCAGTTTCAATCCAGTCATCCATGACCGAAGACGTGATTATTGTTGGCTGGTGATGTTGTTCGGTGTGCACTGTGTAGTGGATCGCGCGAAAAAGCTAGGCCTTCAGTATGGCCTGTGCACATAGGAATGGCCACGCATTGATTGGGTTACTTTGGCACATAAAAGCACATTGTGGCACGAGCGAAAACCTGGCGTATGAGAGTTCTCGGGATATTGCTAACGTGGATTAATGGTAGGAAAGCACGATTCGATTGAATGAGATGATGTTTGTGTTATGGATTTTTCCCGTTGTTTTCAACCAATGTGAAATTAAGTTGCAGCGAGGAAAGTTTGATATTCGCAGCCTCTGTCCGTTGTTTGAAGACAAGCTTTTTTAAAAAAATAAAAAAGGCATTGAAAAAGAAAAGAGACGACAGTTCAAGAAATCAGGGAGAAGTTTGTACTAGCGCCTGCCGTTATATTTCCAAAATTCAAAGCGCTCAGAACGAATTTCAAATGTATTATTTTCTTTTCTAAAAAAAAAAAATAAAAAAATAAAACGAAGAAAATGAGAATGTATGATTTAAAAAAAAAAAATAAAAAAAAAATAAAAAAATCAAAGCTAACACCCTAAATCATAATAAAACCGCTCTCTTCTCAAAACTGTATCCAGTGTAATTGAGCTTGATGTTTATTCCATAAGGGCCCACGAGTCCCGAAAGCGACAGCAAAAATAAACAGATTGGCTCCTAAGGCTTGTTACTCAACAGAACGCAGTTGGCATATTAAGTTTGTGTGGAAATTTCGTACAGTGATCCTTCGCTATAATCCACCTCGACGATCGCGAATCCCCCGACCCTTTAACTGTTTTTTAGCCCTGGTACAAAAAAGACGAGGTACACCATACATGGTGCAGAAACATTCGGGGGAACCTCGACCCCCGAAGACTGTTGAAAATCCGACCTCAATCGAAGGCGGCTAGGGCCTTCGTTGGAGTTAAAATTCCCGCTAAATTGATACACCTGACAGCCTTCTTTTTTTGGTACGATCGTAATCGGCAATTGAACACGCTCTAAGTCGCGTAGCATCACGTTTTGGAAGCGTTTGGCGTGTATTGCGTATTTTCCATCACTCCGGTGTCAGGGTTCTTATATCTGAACTATGTATTAAGTTAGATCTTCTAGTGAAACCAGTCTGGCTTTCCAACACTTAGGGTAGGAAAGCTAAGTGTTGGAAAGCCGCTCCTTATAGAGACAATGGTAGTAGTGAGTGCAAATCTCCAGTACTCCATAATCCAGGTTGTAGATTCGTTGCCCGATCATTACT
Organism: Metschnikowia lunata; assembly: GCA_030583235.1. Lineage (NCBI taxonomy): Eukaryota > Fungi > Ascomycota > Pichiomycetes > Serinales > Metschnikowiaceae > Metschnikowia > Metschnikowia lunata. The sequence continues at coordinate 27,488 of JAJMHP010000044.1, forward strand.
ACCGCAGGTCATCATTGTTAGACAATTGACTGCAACTTGCCTAAAGGAGACACCTCGCATCCGGCGCGATCTAACACCATTTTTCTTCCCATTGTCAGCGATTACACTTCAACTCTGAGCAAAATCTCAGCCAAATCATGGGTCTATGGAGGGTATTAGATCAGCAATTGGCCCCTACAACAGGCTCAAACTTCGTAAATACACTCACGACCATGTGTAACTCAAAGATGCAAAACTCCGGGCCGAGCCAGGTAATGCTCTCAAGTTTCAATTCTGGAGTGAAATAAGAAGTGAAATAAGAGGTAAAACTTAAAGCAGATCACTTCGAATAGTGAGAAGTATTAGCATGGCTTCACGAGAAACTGTTTCAGGTCACTGAGCTCTCCATTGCATAGGCAAAGCTGTAAAATGCTTCGATACACTCCCAGACAGAAGATGAAGAGACCACAAGCAAAATTGACGAGGAATATGAGCGGGAACAACGGTAGGATATTAAGAAAGTGTTATACTATCTAGGCAAGGAAAACAAACCGAGCCATGCAATATGAAAAGAAGCATCTACAACGTATACGGCATCACAACACTTAAATCCAACGGTTCAGGCGAGCATTGAGAAGTTCATTTCACGAAAGGTTTTTGAAAATAGTCGAAATGTATGGCTTGGTAGTTTGGAAGAGAAATCTCGCTTATTAGGTGGCGGCCGCGGACAGGGGGGAAAATGACTTTCGCACGACTTCGTGGTGCTGCATATAGGTTTTTTTACTTGACCCTCGCAAGTCGCCAAAAAGGGGTGTACAAAAATCATCCGGACTATAGCGAGGGATCGATACAGTATTTTTGGAAACGTTTTACGCGTTTTTTTTTAAAACATCTGAGCGAAAACCCAATTATCTTATCTACGGTCAACTCTTCCCGCGGCCATAGAATGTGTATTGAGTTTTCGCCCAGATATTTTAAAAATAAACGCGTTAAACGTTTCCAAAAATACTGTATATGTCTGTCTAAGTTCACTCCTGAAAAAGAAATAATGTATTAATACACCACGCGCGGCGCGTGGGCCATCAAAGCGTTACGGCTTATCGGGGTTGAGGACAGAAAAAAGAGAAAGAAAAAAAGAAAGATCCCGTTTCCGGATGTAATTTTTTTGACCTGCCGCTTTAAAGTGTCGTTTTGTATTTTCAAGGAAGAGCCAAAATATCCGATCCTTTGAATCAGGCACTGCCGGTGACTGTGACCTCGGGCGAGAATTTCATTGGTTGTTGAAGCAGGAAAAAAAAGTACAATTTTCAGATCCCGGATGTACGGGTTTTACCCGAGTTATTGCCATCAGAGAGGTCAAACAGCCATGACATCGTGTTATCGGGTACTGAAAGTGTAATGCCTTCTAGGGTCTGGCTAAAAATTTACGATACTTATGCTGTTTCCTTTTCATTACTCAGTGCCACTCCATCTGACGACACATGAAAGTTTAATAAGAGGGACGGGCGACACATTCGTGAAGACCTGCATATAACATAATTGTTTACATGCACGGTGCGATACGAACATGGCGGATTAGACGCCATATTTCGGGGCGATATAAACGTGATCCTTTAGTCTCGAAGTAGCTGACGACTAATCCTGCTTTTTGGCCTAGCTGGCTGCAATATTAACCTGAAAAAAGGCCATGTCTCGGTTTGCTTACACCAGTACCCCCACCACTCCCATGGGGGCACTGCACATAAGAATCGTTGCCGCCTGCATACCGATCAAAACCTAGCCGAAATTCGAAATAATCACTTGACAAAGTTTTTCATTCAGGCTTATAAACAGTATAGACTGTACATAAAGTACACATTTCTTCTTTCAGCCTGGAGCTTGACAAGCCGAAAAATAGCAACAACCCAAAGAATCAACCAACGCCATATTCTCGGCGATTCTCGCACTCTCTATAGCCCCTTTTTCCATAGACGTGTCCAAGTTCAGGCTCGTTCTTCGGCTTGTTTCGTTCTAACACCAACCAATGTCCCAATTATTCAGACTCGACTGTGGGTACCAAAACTACGACTGGGGCAAGGTGGGCTCTTCGTCGGCTGTGGCACGGTTTGCTGCCCAATCAAACCCAAAAATAACCATCGATGAAAACAAACCCTATGCCGAATTATGGATGGGAACACATCCTTCTGTTCCGTCTAAAGTTGTTGACGACAAGGCATTGCTGGGCCAAATTTTGAGAGATGTGGTAGCCAGTGACACAAACAAGTACTTGCACCCACTGGTTGTGCAAAAGTTTGGTTCGGACCAGGAGTTGCCCTTTTTGTTCAAGGTGTTGTCGATCGAAAAGGTCTTGTCGATCCAGGCCCATCCAGACAAGGCGTTAGCCGCCCAGCTCCACCGCAACGACCCCAAGAATTACCCGGACGACAACCACAAACCGGAAATGGCGATTGCCGTGACGGATTTCGAGGGTTTCTGTGGGTTCAAGCCGTTGGATGAAATCGCCGCCACTTTGAAGGCTGTTCCCGAGTTTTACGAGCTTGTAGGCGCCGACGTGGCGCAGGAATTCATAGAAAACATCAAGCCGGATGCCCCTGTCGGATCAAAGAACGACTCCACCAACAGAGCCTTGTTACAGAAGGTTTTCGGCAAGGTAATGAACACACCGGATGTCACAATTGGGGAAAAAGCGGCTCTGTTGGTAGCGAGGGCGGAATCCGAGCCGCAGACGCTCGACGAGTTGGCCCCTCAATTAGCCGGCTTGATCCTCAGGTTAAACAAGCAATTCCCCCGTGATATTGGCTTGTTTTGTGGATGCATGATGTTGAATCACGTGCACTTGAAAGAGGGCGAGGCCATGTTCTTACAGGCCAAAGACCCCCACGCCTACATCAGCGGGGACATCATCGAGTGTATGGCGGCCTCCGATAACGTTGTTCGTGCGGGCTTCACGCCCAAGTTTAAGGACGTGAAGAACTTGGTGGAGATGTTGACGTACTCTTACGAGGCGGTGGAGAAGCAGAAAATGCCCTTGTTGCCATTTGCCAAGTCCCGCGGCGACGCTGCCAAGTCAGTGTTGTACGACCCGCCAATTGCCGAGTTTTCCGTGTTACAGACGATTTTCGGGCAGAAATCGGGCCAAAAGCAGCATTTTGACGCCTTTACTGGGCCTTCAATCATGATATGCACCAACGGCAGCGGCCTGATCCAGATAAAGGGCTCCGGCGAACGGTTGCCGGTCGAAACCGGATACGTTTACTTCATTGCGCCCGAAACCGAGGTGGAATTGGTGTCTCTGTCTATAAGTGAGTCTTTCACCACTTATAGAGCGTTTGTCGAGGGAAACTAGAAAAAGATGAACCGAGAGAAAGAAGAAGAAGGAGTTGAACTGAAGAGGGGAAAGCTGGGCAAACTTTGGGCAGATGGTGAAGGATTAGAGAACGGGATCGAGACCCACACTAGAGATGAGAGTGTTGTATTAGACACCTAGAGATAAGAGATAGAAGATCATGAGACATGTTTGTTTTTTGAAGTGTAATGAGACCAGAGCGATAAATGTTGGTTTTGAGCGATGGCTGTAGATGGCTAGGCCACAGATGGTGGTGTTCTCCCGTTAATTCGGAAGGCCAGATTTATTCAGTACCGTCGCCGTAAAACAAAATTAAGCCTTCATCTGACTTTTGACTCATACTAGGTGCATTTTCTGGACATCTTATATGGGCATTGACGCGGTTGACGTTTACAATAATGGGGCACCTTGACTGGTTTCCGGACCCTGAATATCGTCAAAAAGAGAAGAAAATAAAAAAAAACCTGACACTTTTGTAGCCGAAGTTGTAAACCTTCATTTCTTTTAGATGAACAGTCAGCGTCTTTAAGTAACCTTGTTTTTCATATTGCTTGATTAATATCAATTGCTCTCTGATCTGGTGTGCTTATGCTCCAATTCATTCGTCAGAACATATCTTGGGTAGTTCTTAATTCCTGTCATGTAAGGACTCGGCCAAAGCCAATGTTGCGGAAATAGCTCTCAATGCACCGTTATATCCTTTTATCTAATTGAATGTTACAACAGAACTGGTTTCAGTATTGTCTTTCTTTTGGGGTGTGTTCGAACACTCTAAGTATTGTTGTAGCCAATAAACCAGCCTATAAATACTTCACTGGTTTGACAGTAGTTTCGACTATAATGCTTGGCCTTTGAGAGCCCACTGGTGAAGCTCGGTAACATTCCGAGTTATTATTTTTCAATTCAGGTTTTGCTAACTGTCTGGACTTCGGTGGTTCCACTGCAACAAGTTTATTGTGACGGTTATAGTGACGGTTATAGTGACGGTTATAGTGTAGGCATGAGCTTTTAGTGATAGTGACCTTGTGGATGACTCTAGTCAAGACTACCAAGACGTCACAATAATATCAATTATGGTATCAATTATGGTATCAATTATGGTTACAATTATGGTATCAATTATGGTTACAATTATGGTATCAATTATTATTACAATTATGGTAACAAACATGGTTACAATTATGGGGTCACAAGCATATATCTTGTTTTAAATCCCACAAAGTATTCGAATTACTTCGAGATATGCTTACTGTTTGTATTGACCGAAGATGAACTCTTCGAACTAATTACTTTCTTGTTAACTAATGAATTATGATGCTGTATCTCAAGGCGTCTTCTGATTTCTACTCTGATTGTCTTCCACTTGTATGCACTTATACAATTTGGTATAATCTTGCTGTTGTCAGTCTTTCTAGTATGACTGCTCATCGGTTTAACCCAAGTCCAGCATGTACTCAAAACACTTAAAAAATGCCACTTCAACCAATCGCTTTGCTCAAGATGTTATTGTACTGTATAATCTACTTCTGAATAGTAGAACTCGATCTAGTCAGCCTTCAGCCCCTTACTGTGGCTGGAAGGCTTTCTTATGTCAATAGCTTCACTGATTTCTCTCATCAACTTCAACAGTAATGAGAGTTGTGTACCCGAAATCTCTAGGTCAAGTGCTTCAACTAATGAGACACTTGTTTTTGGCGGAAGCATTTGATAAAATGAAAGAAAGCTTCTTTCAGCTACTTTCATGGTCGGGTCTCTATCGGACAGCAACTAGTAGACTCAATATTCACCAAAACGTAAGTCTAAATCTCTCTTAATTTTGAAAATATTAAAAAAGGTGTTATTTACTTGTCTTTGCTTGGAATTTGTCTAATTTCCAACCTTATTATGCTTTAGCTGTGATATTGTCACAAGTTTGGATCGCTCGTTTGTCGATTGGGTGATGTCAGACTCCAAGCATATGAGGTTCCACTTTATCTTAAGCGCACAAGCAGGGAAGAGTTCTTCAAGTAGCGGAGAAGAGTGCTTCAAGTAGCAGTGAAGAAGGTTTGAAAGGAAAAATCTCCTAGAATGTCAGGCTTCTAAAATCTGAAGTATGTTATAATTGAGAGCTTCTAGTAAAACCAGTCTGGCTTTCCAACACTTAGGATGGGAAAACCGGTCCTTATATAGTTAGAGCCGACCCACAGTCAGCTCACTCGGTAGGTACTAATGGGTGCCAATCACTGCACCAGCATTATAGTCAGAGTCGACTTGGCATCGACTCACTCGATTGGTAATAATGCCAAGTGTGCAACAGCATTATTACGCAGGTTATCATTGTTAGCCAGTTGATTGCAACTTGCCTAAATGAAACACCTCGCATAGAATGAAAGGTCCGTATTTTCTCAACTGGTACTTGATTAGGCCTACGTTGACCTCTATATTATTAATAGTATGACAAAACTTACAAACTCAAGTATTGAAGAGATATTTTCGAAGACTTTGATGCAGAGCCTGGACAAGTTAAAGTGCCGGAAACCATGTTAGGCAGCAAGAATCAAGCATTCCCCAAAACACCGAGAACAATTAAAGCAATATTAATGCCTTGACCGTATACTTTAGTTTGTTTGACTCCAGGCCCAAAAATGTAATTGGTTAGCTCCCAAACCTTGAGTGTACAGTTGCTGCTATGTTAAAGATATGTCCGCCATGGCTTATCTTTTTTTCCTTTCGAACTTGTAGAACTGAAAAGATCGTCTGGCACGGATACAATGTATCAGTGCTGTATCCTTTTCGTACATCATCGTACTTGGCGATGCACGTTTGTACGAGAACGACGGCTCAATCATCGTACACACAAAGACGATGACCTTTAAATGCAAATACGATTTCGTACATCCAAAGCCTATATTTGTCGTAAACTGTTAGTTCGATGAATTTCGACAGCTTTAGACACCATATCCACAGTTTCGAAGGGTCCCGGGTTGCGTCTGTCAAGCAGCTGCCTTCAAGTTGCTAGGCGATGGCTGATTTGTCGAAGAATTCCACTATTCACCGCAGCTATACTTTTGTGGGTGCCACTGTGGCACAAATGTGGCGCAAATGAATTTTTTTTTTTTTTGAAATGCTGTGGTTTCCAAATTAGCTCATTTCATTCAATTACCTAACTGCTTGAAAAACAACCATGAAAATGGAGTTTAGGACTAGCATTACTGGTCTCTAGGGTAATATTTATCCAGTCTCTATATACTCTAATGTCACTACTTTAATGAGTACAACACACCAGTGGATAAAAATCCATCAAAGGAGGAATAATCGAGTCATTCATTCAGATTTTTTCCTTTGACAAGGACGAGAATCCCGCAGATTTCATTACACCACTTTCAGATGATAGCAGAAGGAGAATAAACACATCACAGCTTCCCGAGCCGCAAAGTGAAGTTTCAGAATATTAATTTGACACGTGCTACGCGATGGTTTAAGCGTTTCTTCACATTCAAGAACCGCTTTTGCCCGAGAGATGTAAATTGTCGACAGGGTAGTTCACTACTCTAAAGGAGTTCACTCACAGAATTTTCCAAAGCTTTTTTTTCGAGCTCTTGGCCTATTCAAGCTAGACACTTGCCTTGTGCGATATTATCTTTGGGGGTCTTTGGATCCAGATAACCAAGTCACCACAGTTCGAAAGTTAGACAAAATTACAAGCCATATCCTTGTTCTAGTTTCCTAGGGCATTACAAGTTGTTTTTTAAAATATCTGTATTGCCTTCTGTTCATTTTTTGACCTTAATTCTCTTCATGTTTCACCCCATGGTGAGATACTTGAAACTTTCGTACATTCGTCGTACATTAGTCGTGCAATCGTACATTCGTACATTCGTACATTCGTACATTCGTACATTCGTACATTCGTACATTCGTACATTCGTACATTCGTACATTCGTACATTCGTACATTCGTACATTTCTATCCGATTTCGTACAGATTGGACATGTCTGTTCGAGAACGATGGATTCAGGATCGTCGTATTTAGACTGTACGAATCAGCACTGCAGTACATTAAGCAGAAGTTTATGAACTCACTTTTCAGTGATTGATACATAATATCGACAGAGAATACGAGAAGGTTACAAAAAGACGGTCTTAATCTGCAGCCAAATGTTAAGATCCGCTTCATTAACCATTCAGACCCATCTCTCTGCCACCCTTGCCTTCTTTTTATTAGTATTTCTTCCTAAATAACCACTGTAGCAGTTGCAGCTCTCGCCTCAAAATGTCGCGGACATGGGTCAGTCTCGCGAGCCTGCACATGTAAGAAGATTAGCACTTTACTTTGGTGTGTGTCTCAAGGTGAAACAGAGAGTGGACAATGCCATGAATTTCAGTGAGCTTTCGAAATCTCGTTCTGGTAAATAGATTTTAATTTTCACACAAATCATATCTATGAGTTTTGCTCTTGCGGCAGGCGGCGCAGAAGTGCCAGTAAGCGGTGTTGATGGTCGCGACTCGAATCCACATCTGAATAACGTAGTTTCTGGAACTGAAAAAACGAAGGAAAACGAAGAACAACTGCGTGGGAACGCCCAAAACCTGGAAAGTCTTTCGGACATGGCCAAAGATCTTAACGACAGGTCCTTGTTCGTAAATAACGTTGACTATGCAGCACAACCGGGACAACTAGAACAGTTGTTTACCCCATTTGGAGTCGTGGAACGTGTCACGATTTTGGTCAATCCGCACACGGGATTCCCCAAAGGATACGCTTATGTTGCTTTCAGGGAAAAGGAAAGCGTCCAAAAGGCCATTGATACGATACATGGCACGGAGTTTAGGGGACGACAATTAGGAGTCGCTCAAAAGAAACGCGTCGAGTTCCGGACGCCCCGGGAAGATTCTAATTTGGGTAATGAGACCGAAAGAAGGTTTAGTGGCCGAGGGAGGGGCTCTGGACGGGGTAGAGGAAGAGGAAGGGGAAGAAATGGCATGAGAGGAAGTGGAAGAGGGAGAGGCAGGGGAACAGAAAAAGGTACGGATTCGCTGGGATGAGTCAGTGGCGATAATCACAGATCGGAAAATGGCGTGCAAATGGGGTGTAAGTGGTGTGATGTGCAACAATTAACTGAAACAACTGAAACAACTGAGAATTACTGCAACTTGCTGAAACTTACGGGGAAATAACACGTGACAAACCTCAAATATCATATACTCTAGACCCAGTAGAACAGTTCAAACAGTGAAACGTAAAATAAGCAGTTGGAGGTACAGGGCGGAAAATTGTAATATTACTGGTCTCATATCTAACTCTGGGGCGTGGTTATCTTGAAGTACTGGCTTGCAGTTTGGTGGAGAGTTGCGCATCAACCCCGGGAACAACACCCGTACACCCGTACCACCACGTTCAAGCACACCTCTCACCAGACATGAGTATCGCATCGCATCGCACTGCACCTCCATCTCAATCTTCACTTCATCTTCACCTTTTTATACTTCTTTTATCTCCATCCACACACACCAAAACATACCTCTGCCATGACGTCCGTGAGAAAAAGAAAGATGGCGAGATCGTCCATCAAAAAAAACACCAAGCGAACCAAAGATCGCCGCAAAAAAGTCACCATTACTGGTCATCCCATAGTAGCAAAGCACTGGGACCCAAAACTCACTTTTAAGCAAAACTACAAGAAGCTCGGATTGACCGTGAGCCTAAGACAGGCCACCGGGGGTGTAGAGCCGAAGATCGAGACGCGTAGTGAGCGTCTTGCACGCGAACCAGAGGATTCAGACGACGAAATAGATGAGGACAGTGACTCGGAACTGGGCAAAAACCCCAGAAACTCTAAAAATGCCAAATCTCTACTCACAGTGGCCACGGAGACCGATCCTTTGAAAATCCCCGTGGGAGAGGCCCGTATCATCCGAGACCCGGAAACAAATGAGGTAGTGGAGATCATCCACGGTCAAATGAAGCCTGTACAGATAGAAGAGGAACCGAAATACTCGATCGTGGATGAGTTGGAGAAGTATGACCAAGAACATGCTAAAGCGCCAAAGTTCTTCAAGCCGTCTGAGCGTGAAAAACACTGGTTGGAAAAGTTATACGAGAAGTATGGCGAGGACTATGAGCGGATGAAATGGGACCAAAAATTGAACCCGACATTTATGACTGTGGGACAGTTGAAACGGAAAATGGCTGCATGGAGAAAAGCACAGGAGCTGGAGAAACTCCTGGCGAAGGCCAGTGCGGGCAAAGAGGGCAAAGAGGGCGAAGAGAGTGAAGAGAGTGAAGAGAGTGAAGAGGGTGATGAAGACGAAGTGGAAAGAGAGTAGGTGCAGGTGAAGAAATCATTTTGCGTTTGTATATGAAATGAACGATGCGGCGAAGCAAGGAGATGGCCTTGGTCCTGGGGACCAAGAGACGGGATGGAAATGCTCGATTCTTGTTGATTCTCTCAGTGCTGGTAGAAGATAATTTGTCTGGAGCAGAAAAGGTATCTATCGTTGAAGCAGAAACGGTGTCGTCTGTTCAAACAGAGAAAGTTTAATACTGCTTGAAAGATAGAAGAGCCAGACCATTTGCACTTTTCATACGATCATGATAACGTCAACGGTGAGATTTTCTCCCGGGGCAGCATCTTTTAAAGTCTATACAGTCTTTTCATTTGGTACATGCAAGTGAGGATCGATAGAAGCACTAGCAGCTTTGCTTGCTAGATATAGTATAGTAACTCATGTTTGACTGCCTGTTGTATCTCTGATAGTAGATATAATTCTGGTTATCTTTGTCTCACTTGAAACAAGATAACAGGATAAATGCGCTTTTCTTTTGGGGTGTCATCAGTGTGGGTTGAAGGTACGGTAAAGCCCGTGAGCCTTATGGGCCATTTCCGCACCTTTCGTACTCCGACAAAATCAATCCTCCCCAAGCGCTATAGATATCCGATTTGATTTAGAAGAAAAACGATCGGTACTGTTTTAAAGCTAGGTACAGGCCGTCCTAATGTGAGCCCAAGATTGAAACTTACTATTTGGCGACAATGGCTGAAAGCACCATTCAGGCCACATATCTTTTGTGCCAAGCTTATCGTCGGGGGCAAATAGACAGATTTCAATATGCAATTCTGACTTGTGTAACGCTAGATTTGCCGGTCAGATTCAAGCTTCCATTTATCAGCATAAATACACCTCGGTTGGAGGGAATATCAACGCGATTATATCCAGCGTAAGTCATGCTTGTTTGTGTTTTGACTTTGGGTTCAAGCTCAGGCTCGTTTCCCAGTTTCTCCGAGTACTACCTAGACTCAAAAGTTTTATTGGAACACGTGCTAGCTTGACATGAACTGGGATTTGACCATTTTAGGTCATCACTTCCAGATGAGTGAATGCCTTTTGATCAATATCGGCATGGTCATCAAACTGGCGCATGATCTTGCATTTCGAAAAGCCCATTTATCTTCTCATTCTCGGATTTCAAAGAGCCCATGAATCTTCTCAATCTGGAAAAGACCGTAGTACTAAATCTTTAATAAAAGGCAACAAAAGAAACAAGCAGTACCACTGAGCCATTGGAATAACCACAGATTGAAGCGAAATAACGTCCTTTTTGATAAACGACGGGATGAAGTAGGAGAATGAAACATGTCCGGAGTGTTACTTTTGGTTTCCAAATCTTCAACACCATTCCAGAATAGAAAGTCTCCGTCCTCATAAATAGATGATGCAACGTTTGAAAGGCCGAGAATCATTGAGAAATTCACTCAATTCACACAAAGAATTTGTCACAAGTTGTTAGACGTTCTCATACCTCATAAAAGAATGGGCGCCTTCAATATCAATGAGGATTAGTAATCATCAAATTTGTGCCATTATCGACCACTCCCCTAAACAAGGCGGGCCAAAATGTCATCATGCATTAAAAAGTCCAATGAATCCAGTTGACGATTGACCTAATTTCAAAAGACTGAATAGTACGAAGAACCCTCGTATTTCGCCACAGCTAGGCGCCCTTTCAAAACAAAAGCCTTCTCTCAATTAAGCTCCAGTGGCCACACTTTCTTTCATTTTCGTTCCGATTCATATCCTTCACGATCACAAACTTCGTTAATTTAACTGTACACCTGGTTCCAGTAGCCTGCTGGGAAGCTTTTTATCCAAGATTTTGTCGACAATCGCACTCATCACCAGACACAACTTCAGCTTTTCATAAAGATCAAGCAAATGCTTATCTGAGTGCTCGGCCGAGTCCTGCGTCTCGATCATCTCGACAAACGTCGGATCGATGGGGATTTTGCCCAAAAAGTCCAAATCAAGCGAGTCACAGAGCAATTTCCCGCCCCCGCTCAGGAAGATGTTAGTACAGTCGGCACAGTGCGGACATATGAACCCAGACATATTCTCCACAACCCCCAAAACATTAAAGTTGACTTTTTTGCAGAAATTGATCTCCTTACGGACATCGGCCGTGGCCACTTGTTGCGGAGTGGTCACAACAATTGCCCCATCGAGCGGCTGGGCCCATCGGAGTTCCTCAGCAATCGCTATGTGTTCGTCAGAAGTCCCTGGAGGCGTATCTATGAGCAAATAATCCAAAGGAGCATTATTGGCGCCCCCACTCCAAATGACATCTTTCAAAAACTGCCTGATCATGGCGGTTTTCTTGGGGCCCCGCCATACTACCGAACTGTCTCGAGAGCCCAAGAGGAACCCCAACAGCATAAGCTGAATACTGCCCCGAGACAGGCTTTTACCGTTAGTGTTATATACAGAAACAGGCACCCACCCCTTGGAAGACTGGTGCACCTGTTTGGCCTCTACCCCGAACATGCGAGGGAGCGATGGCCCGGTTAAGTCTATGTCCAAAACACCTACACTGTACCCTTTCAACAGTAACGTTAAAGCAGTTTGCGTAGTTACCGACGACTTGCCCACGCCGCCTTTTCCGGAAAGGATAAGGACCACGTGGCGGACGTTCGCAAGCGACTTAGGTGTTTCCTGCGGCTGGTCCATTATCGGTTTTTGGTGTGTGGAGAGAAAGAGGAGAGAAAGAGGAAAGAAAGAGGAAAGAGAGAAGTAAGAGAGAAGGAAGACGTTGAAATTTGATTATTAATTCTGGCGCTTGGTTTTAACAGTGGCGCGCACTGGAGACGAGTGCGGGTGACTAATTAGTAAGGCGAGCCAGAGGGAGGCGAAAAAGAGGCATTAATTACGGCACCTTTGCAATGGATTCAGCGGAGTTAAGTTTACTGAAGTGGATCAGAAATCTTGGGAAAGGGAAAGAAATTTTGAAATGTATATTGTAATGGTGGATTTTTGTGACTTTTGATCGCCTTTCAGAAAGCTGTTGCGGGTGGTGAAGATGGGGAAAGATGGGGAAAGATGGGGAAAGGTGGGTTTCGCATAGGTGGAGAGAGCTAGTCTCGATAACGTATCATTGCAATTTTAAAAGGATTATATCCATGTAGTAAAAGGGTTAAAGGGGAAAGTCTTGTACTAAATTACTGTATGAAAAGGAAAAGTCTTGTCTACTTCTTCAACTACTTTTATGTCTGGTTAAGAAGGTACTTGGTTAATGCGCAGTCTTCTCGTCACCGTTTTTTGTACTGCTCTATAAACTTTATTCTTTTGTATTTTTCTTTCAATTTTATCTTCTTTTCGACATTTCTTCAGGCTCTCTTTCCATTGAGCTCATCTTAATCTTGCTGTACGACCCATATGTTTGACATTTTTCACGCCAAAATTATCATTCTCAAGCGGCAAATGTGCTTAAATCCCTATAATACAGTCTATTCTCGCTGTAGGGAGTGCTATTTTCTTGACCACCGGCCTTGCAACGAAGGAAGACCCAGAAAGTGTGCAGAATTCGAGTTTATATGTACCACTTCCACCAGAAACTTGGGTAGGTTTTCCCGATATAAGCAATAGCGTCGGTTCACCCAGACAGTTCCTTCGGTCTAACTATGTGCACTAAGACTGGGGGTCTCCTAAAACTCAATCATTGATACAAGGCTCTTATCTTCTCTCCTCTTCTGAAGTAGCGACTTCTGCCCGTTTAGGCTTGACACAACTGACATATCTCTAGAAATTTTGATTTCATGCTCACCCAAGTAATCTGTAATTTTGTCCAACATTGGGGCGTCTGTATCGTGATCGGTGAAGCCGAGGTATTCGTTTGTCTGGTCACTGTTATTGTCACTTCTAGACCTCCTTGCCATCCTCCATCTACAGTCGCCAGGTTGCACGCTCATTGCATGTCCTGAGTTTCGGGCGGCATCTTGGATCCGATCAGTTGAAGTGTCTGCCTGTGCCGATGGCTTCTCCAATATCACTAAATCTATAAAGTTTTTTTATCCTTCCGTCAAGCTCTTTCTCTTCTTCGAATGACCCGAGTACTTTTATAGACTTCTCAATTTCCATGTCATGCCTGTATGATGCCAGTAATGGAAAGTAAAATATTATGTCACTTCGTTCGGGGTATTCGTACCCCACCCAATTACTTAGCAAAAGGGCCTAGGACTGAAGAATGCCCGACATCTTTGCACGTTAAAAGAATGTCTACAGTTTCACAAAGCTATTCTTAAATCTTTTTACGGTGATTTTCTCGTGCAAATTTACATACTCTTCAAGTTTTGCAGCCATATGTACCATATTCTAAATTTGTTATATGCAACAGTACTGAAAGCAACGAAAAAAGAACCAGGATTCCTCGATATTTGTATGGATATGCACATATTTTCTCGGCCAAACTCGAAGCAACGACAGAAGAAAGAGGAAAGTTCTAATATTCTAGCCCCCTATAGCGAGAATACACTATACCACGCAAAAAGCGTTTTTCTGAGGGGTAGTTGCCTTGAATCAGAAAGACTATACCTTTCGAGCACCGATCGATTCCAATACCTTCCAAAACCAGCGTATTTTTCGTCTGACTCCTGCTTTGAGGTGACACAAGACAAAAGAAGAGGAAAAGAAGCTCGAAAAAGCTCTAGCTTTTAGGCCATATTACATACATCCGTTCCAAAGTTAATACTGGCCCTACAATCCCTCACGCTCCCAAAAACTCTGATTAATTTTGATTTGAGGATAGTACAGAACACTGTTTGCAGCCCGTAATCGTTCCATTACGACGAATCTCGCCAACCCCGAAAAACCTTCAGAATAATTTGAAAATAATCTTTACCCTTATCACCGAACCCAAATATTTGTCTTATAGTAGGTACATCATTTTCCCTAGGTCAGAGACTGTGGGACGAGCAAATCATGAAGGGCCCGAATGCCGTTGTGTTAGAACACTAATACTTGTGTACCTATTGAGGTTTTGAAAACACTTCAGATTCAGGAAGGTTTCATTTGGGGAGGGAACCTGTTTATCACTACTTGAAAGTTTGACATCGATAAACAACTTCATCGAAGCTATATGAAAATAAAAGACTGTAAGAGCAAGGATTAGAGAGAATTTAGAAACTCGCCACCAATGCTGACCCTTGGACCTATTTCCAATGATCAAGTATGTGATGCCGTAGGCAAAACTTCCAAGATCGAGAGAAAGTAGAACAAGTAGAGTATCTATTGCTCGGTCCAAGTACAGTAGTACAATTATCAGGAAAGGTGCCCTAGAGATTTGCCAAAGCTAACTCCCACATAGGCGGTTGGTATAAGCCATTAGTTAGATTTTGAGCTAAAGCTTCGGTTGCAGTTTCTAATTGCCCACTTCTCTTTTAAACATCACTTCACTTCATAATTGGATACCTGATCGTTTAAGGAAAGCAGCGTACATTTCACGGAATCAGCTTCCCACAGAGAAAAAAGAAAAAAAAGAAAAAGAAAAAGAAAAAGAAAAAAAATGAAAACTATGAATAAAGAAAATTCTTTTACAAGTACTCTGAGCAAAATAAGTATCAATGCCGTGGTGAGTAGCAGTGATGTTGGATAGTGATTAGCGAATTTAGCGACTTGGTGATATCATCGAAAAGAATTCGGCTTGGTGTACTGACCTTGATGACCAAAATCCTTGCCAAATGACTTAAATCTTGCAACAATTCAGGGGCGTTGAAAGTACTGAACGACACACATAACGTTTAGGAAAGTATCCATAAATACGCTAAATACTGCAAGGGGATGCTGTCGTAGAAAGAGTTGATAAAGGCTGCTACCGGAGATTTTATTAGAGATGGTATTCACAGGGGCATGCAAATTGTTGATGTTGTTTTGTCAAAGCGCACTGCCACCTCCCTTGGCATGCCGACGATAGTATAATTTGCCGGTGTAATTTTGATTTGAGAAAGCTCAGGAACCTTCACAATCTTGCTATAGAGAGAAAACTGCTTTTTGAACACACTTATCTCGTTCTTAATCCAATCAAAGCACACGGAAGAAACGGATGAAGATCATCATACGCACATCATTCTCCTCCGTAGTGGTCGAGTTATATTTTGTACAATTTACACACCCACAAAGAATCCTCGGACGTTTTGTTAGTGGTTCACTATTTCGTTAGCGATTCGAAATTTCACTATCGCTGTAATAGAACAATAATATTAAGAGAAGTATTAATAATATCGATATTAGCGATTTCTAGTGAAAAGTTGCGTCGCTAACATCACTGGTGGGTAGTGGTGTAGCAGTGCGTAATCAGTCTCATAATGCCTAAACAAGTCCATTTCTCATCCACTTTATCGTGCGATAAAACCTACTCACAATAGCGTTAAAAGACAAACTCGTGAATCTGGATCTATAAGGAATTGCAGAGCTTATAGAATACCAAACGAATTGATCTAAATTCGGCAGAACCAGTTGCTTCACAATAGAAGAAGTTATGGCGAGTCAGACTTTTAACTGTTCTTGCTTCTCTTATCCGTCTCAAACAAGCGCATTTCAACGAAAAGAGGCGTTTTAGCCAGGTACTACGGAAATACAGTAGACTTAAAAGTCGGTCCATCCGCAGACCTAAGCTCGTCTCTTTTTACGTTGTCAGCTCATGTTAAAACTCCCAAAGTCACCACTTTTTTAGTCTTTGCATCATGAATATCGTCGTCAAAGAAAACACTTATCCCGAAAACTCCAGTTCTCTTCCCAACTTTACCCTCCAAAGTTTAAAGAATAAACCATCTCATCTGATTGCTCACCACACATCCACATTCTCCATACCCAGAGTGTGCATATAAGCCAGGGTGTAGTATTTCGCAGTATTTCGCACCCACGGCGCGCCTCGCTTTAATCGGAGCACGCGACGCCTTAGTTTCACCGACCGAACTCCATAGAGCGCTGGTGGTCCAACGAGACTTGTGTTAAAAAGCTCCAAATCAGCAGGCCAAGCAAAAAGAAGACAGCGCCAAAATCAAGAAAAACAAGAAAAGTGAGAAGCAAGAAAAAACCGCCAAACCCCTCAAAGCATTCAAAACAACGCAAACTATAAACCTCACCTAGTTGAGCTTATTCTACATTTTCTCTCGCTTTGCTCTCCCGCGCTATACTGTTTCTCTTATTTTCACCCATAAATGACTATGAATCTGGGCTATTCAACTGCTGGACGCGCCACCCAAAGGGAACAAAGAACACAACTTTTTGGGTCGGCGCCGCAAAGAATGTCGTCGCCTTATGATGCAGCACCACGCGTTTCAGCGAAGCATAACGAGGCGTTTTTGCTGTCTTTAGAGGACCAAAATGAACAGGAAGTAGACCTGATGAGCTCCAAAGTGTCAGCCCTCAAAAACTTGGGGGTGAAAATGGGGCTGGAAATCAATCGGCTGATGAAGATGAATGACGAAATCACCAATAGTTTTGAGAGGGGGTCGCTCACTTTAAAGAGCACCTATAATAAGATGATCTTGATGAGTAAACGGGCGGGAATTTCGTGGCGTATGTGGCTTCTTTTCTTTGCTGTGTTTTTTGCGGTGTGTTTTTATGTGTGGCTTTTTTAGGGAAAAGCGGGGGCAAAAGGTGGAAGAGATGAAGAAATAAATGAAGAGAAAAAGAATGACAAAAAAAGCGTGAAAGAACCGACAAACAGAACGGCGGGAAAACGTGAAATTCATGGAATACCATCCAATCCATGGAATACCATCCAATCCATGGAATACCATCCAATCCATGGAATACCACCAAATTCATGGAATACCACCAAATTCATGGAATACCACCAAATTCACCAAATTCACCATATCCATCAAATCATTCCACGCGTTTCCTTCTATTCTCCAATCATCAATTTCTTGAGCTTTCCTATCGCTTGCGACTGCTCCTGGGCATTTTTATCCAACGAGGACACCTGAACTTCTCCCTCATACGCCTCTGGTTGCAGTTGTGCTTGAAAATCACCTGAATCTTCCGAATTTTCTCCGTTTTTGGCCTCCTCCTCCTTTCCACGCCTTGGAAACGTGCTCACAACAGCTACCTCGCTCACAATAGAAGTCAGAGGGCTCGCCGCATAGTGCGAAGCATCTGCGGGTTCATCGCCGGAACCCGACTCTGGCTGTTTTGCTGTTTTGACGCTGTTTTGGGCCCGATTGAGCTTCAAAATCGACTGTTTGGGCTGCAAAACCCGGTGCAGTGGCTCGTGCCGTGGTGAGGGTGACGTTTCTCCATGAAACAACGGGGCCGTGACCGGAAAAGACCGTTTTTTCCGTCGCCTCAGCTTTAATTGACCCTGAAGTGCTTGATAGTAGCTGTTTGTATCAGCAATGGGTCCAGAAATCGGCTCAGACATGGAGTCGGATGACGAGTTATTGTCTGAAGATGAGTTGCTGATACCCACGTCGTGGTCTGAATTGTGAATTGAATTGTCATTCGAATTTTGATCTGAACCGTCATCTGAAATGTCATTTGAATCGTCATCTGAATCATCATCTGAATCATCGCCAGAATTATTGCCAGAATCATTTTGCTTATCATTTTCTGTGTCGATGGACGCTTCAGACGACCCCCACACGTCTTTATCGGTGGTTCCAGACAAGCCATATAAAGCAATGTCGTGCGTTTGATTGCGACATTCACACGTGGAATTGGCACCCAGTTTTTCCGGTGACGGCATCACTCTAATTCGGAGCTTTTTGTGGAGCGACATTTGCGACGTTTCCAATACCGTGGCGGTGGATTTGCGTGGCAAAAACAGGTACTTGAACGGGTCGGATTGTTCGGAAAACGGCGCCAGTTTAACCAACTGCGCTGCGTTTAATCCAACGGATCCAGAAGAAAGCAACCTTAGTGGGTTTCGCGGGGCCCTTTTTTCGCTGTAAAACGGGCTTGTCTTGGCCAGAGACGCTGTTATTGGTGTCAGTGTTTGGTGCTTTTTGGCGACCTTCTCTCGATACTTCGCAATGCTGGAGTCCATGAAATGTTCGAACGCATCGGTATCCATGTCAAAGGCATCGGTTGGGCTGGAATTGAAAATCTCAGGGTTTTGTTCGAATCGGGGTAAACGTTTAATCGAGTTGTCGAATGTATTGTCGAAGGTATTCTTGATGGGGTTATCGATGGGGTTATCAAGGGGGTTATCGAGGAGATGGACCATCAGGGTACTTTTGATATTTCCAGAAATTTGTGGAGTTTTTTGATTCGGGCCGTTCGACCTAATGTTGTTTTGTTTGTGGTCAGTTAACTTGATCTTGGCAGGAAATAGTGTTTCCTTTGAACACGGACTATCTCCATCTCCTCGATGAACACCTTTCACATTTGTCTGCAAATCATTTGGCGGGTCGTGCTCTAACAGGACCAGCCCATTTTTTGTCAGATTCATTTTCGACCTGAATTCTCGCTCTGGACTACTATAAGAATCTTCATGGGTTCCAGCCGAGTCTGTCGATGCAAAAAGCTTACTTAAAAGTGGATACTTTCCAGCATCAGGCACACTCGAGCCAGTCTTTTTTCTACTGATTGTTGACAACCGAAGTGCTAAACCCCTAACGCTTGCGGAAACCTCAACAGACTGGTGCAATAAGCGATCGATATCCAGACCAAGACGTGATTTGTTTAATTTTGCTGATTTTGCTGAATTTGCCAATTTGCCTAATGTTGCTGATTTACCTAACGTGCCTTCAGTTTTGGCGTTTCCCCTGCCTTTGTTATCGGGGCGTTCTTTCCATACTTTACTCAAGGCTTTTTGTCGATTATGCCATTGCTGCGTGAGTCTATGGGCAAGTTTAATGGCCAGAATATTTTTGTTCTGGATCTTCTGCTCGATGGCTAAAGCCTTCCGGATCTCTTTTTTGAGGTCCTGCTGATACCGTGTGGCTACGTTCTGCAACGCTTTAGCCACAGAAGTTGATTCCTCCGAAAGACTTGTTGCTAAGATGTGATCTAGTCGAAACTCGTCTATACTCGGAAGAGGATCGGGATTTTGAAACCGGGGCCGGAACTTCGACGATGAAATATGTTCCGGGCGGTTTTTCCGCCTGCTGGCCATGGTATATGGTAATTTTTAAGCGGGGGTTTTGGGCGTAATGTGTGGATTGTGAAGTGGTTGAAAATGTTATTGCTAGTCTGGGACGAAGCTAGAGAGGTTAGACGAGAGCAGGTCACGTGATGTCGAAACAAGACGAACTAAGGAATGAAACAGACTGGACAACGACAATATGAAAAGAAAGATGAAAGCCGGGGTGAGTACGAAACTGCTTGTACGACTTGGTTGTGGAAACTACTGGTCTATTTTCCAAACATTCTACTGAGATGCTTGGTGGGTAAATGCTTAGAAGTCAGCAGTGTTTGGATTCCTGGTGAGCGAGCATTGTTCCCCGGACTTCGCGCTTTATGCACACCACCACCAAACCCTGCCAAAACTTCCTTCAACGTAATGAAACAAAAAGTTATCTCGTTTCAGACCGTTGTGTATTTATTCGAGTGGACTTTTAATTCAAGCGGGATTTTACAGAATCACTATTTTAGTATCAAGATTCACCCTATAACGGTTCATTCTATCCCATATAAGTCAAACAATCTCTAATTCCGACCCGGCAATCTCTTCTCCTATCCCCAGTGCTGTGTCTCTTTCGCACATCATAATCAGATGTAACTATCATTCAAAAAACATTATAAACATTTTTTTCATTTTTTTTTTTTTTTTTGAATGATACATCTGATTAGATAGGAGGCGTTCGTAGTCTGAGCTTGCCCAGTCTACTTCCACCAAAAACTATAAAATTCTATAGAAAAAAACGCCTCCAACAGCTTGATAAGAAATCTAGTGAAGGAGGAATTTTTGGATTAGTCAATTAGTTTTTTCTTTTCACAATAGCAAAATCCCCCGGTTTCATTCACCACTTTCCGAAGAAGTAATAAGAAAAAACAACACAAGGCTTCCAGAGGGGCGCGAAGTAGAATTTGAGAGTAATATTTTGCAACGTCCTACTCGGTCTAAGCGTTTTTTCACATCCAATAATCGATTTGGACCTACAAAAGCAAATCGACCTACAAAAGCAAATCTTCGACAGGGTGGCTGCTTACACTAAAGGAAAGTCATTCACAGAATTTTTTAAGCTTCTGATCAAACTCCTGGCCTATTCCAGCTAGTCACTTACCCTAAGCGATATCAACGTTTTTTGGAGCCTGCCCTTGCACAACGGAAGTCATTAATCCAGATAGCCATGTCCCCATAGTTTGAAAGTGGAAAAAAAAAAAAATAATCAAAATACATCCCGTTCTCATTTCCTATTCCATCATGAGTAGTCTTTTCAAGTAGATGTAATGCCTTTTATTGTCATGTTGACGTTCATCTCCTTCATGTCTCACGGCATAGTGAGATCCTTCAAATTATTGCACGTCATCGTATTGTCATCTCTTTCTATCCGATTTCTATCTGATTTCTATCTGATTTCCATCTGATTTCTATCTGATTTCTATCTGATTCTATCTGATTTCTATCTGGTTTAGTATGAGTGTATAGCCATGGATTCTAGATCGTATACGTCAATTACCTCCTTTTGATGTGTGGCACTCGTGGCCTGGGAACTCCAACGTATATTCAGTGTTTATCATAATTTAATTTGTTGTGTTTCCTTCACACTCAAATATCTGCACATGGAATCAACAAGTCTGACTGTAGACGGATGAGTCAGAACAAGGGAATGGTGGGTGGTAGTCAATGAAGTAGACTCAGCCATTATAAAAGAATTAGGACTATTTATTTCATCTTTTCGAAATATAAATACCGCTTCTATAATTTATAAACTTTCAAAGTTCTAATATATCCTTTATGATGTGTGAAAAAAAAATATAGGGTTGAGATTGATATTTGAAAGTTTATTATTACCGCTACTCAGCGGGTTTTTTAAATCCCTGCAGAATCTGTTAAAAAATACATTGTTTACTTTCCAACATAACTGGACTTAACCCAACTACTAACTACATTAAATGTCGAGATATATCCCCCAGGAGTTAAATAGAAGTTAAACTTCAAATACATGATAAAAAACCGTTATTTGATGATAGATGAAATAATTAATCCCACTTCAAAAACAAACTAGGAGGAGCTTTTTATAGCTTACACAAACGGCTTAACTGACCCACTCCTCATTAAGCAATTACACGGACAATTAACTCAGTGAAGTAAATGGACATTTCATGGATAGTTCATGGATAGTTCATGGATTTTTCATGTGTATTTCATGTGTATTTCATGTGTATTTCATGTGTATTTCATGGATATTTCATGTCTATTTATGTCTATTACATGTCTGTTTACTGTCTATTTCATTTTACTCCACAACGATCTTCCCCTGCTTTTAGGATTAAGGCGAGAGGGAAAAAGACAAAAAAACGTCAAAAAGACCTCCTTAGCAAGAAGCACAAACAATAAAAGAAAAAGGATAAATAAAACATAGCCAGGCAAAAATCAACCCCAGTTTGCTTTTCCTTTTTTTCTCCGCTCTTATCTTATCGATCGATTGCGCTTCCACTCATAGTGATGCACATTCTGAGCCAACTTGTGATGGCACTAACAGCCATGTTTGATGGCCTGCGTTATTCCCGGGGCACAAATACCGAAATAGCTCATCCCAAAATCGATCTGGCGCAGAAACCCGGCTTCTCCCCTCCAATCTCCCCTCCAATCTGCCCTCCTCCAGCTATAGTACTATGGCATGGACTAGGAGATCGCTATAACTTGGCAGGAATAGCCCGGGTATAAATACCTTCTTACCTGTTTCATATTACTCCACAGAGATCAGTAGCTTTCACTACTTGCCGTATACGACCTTCATAGAGCAGATGAAACACTAAGAAGATTGTAATTATACTCAATCAGAACATAATCACTGACACAACCACCTAGCGTTATCAACTAGTCTAGGTTGATTGTAAGTAGAGAGCCAAAGTATATTTGACATAATCCATTGTATCTCATATCACAACACGTAATTAGACTGCATTCGGACCTTACCACACAGCACTGCAGGCTATCATCACGCACAATTAGTAGTACGTCGATTTTCCAACCTCATTTTTGTCGCCAAATGGATCACCACTGCCAGTGGAGGCGGCGGTGTCGTGTCTTGTGAACTGAGGGGGGCTCAAAGGCACTGTTGGCTCATCTGGCTTGGCTGAATCTCCAAAACCTGCCAAATCTCTCAGACTACCTAGACCGGCGCCGGCGCTGCAGCCAGTGGGCTTTTCGTCGGCGTTGGTCACTGCCTCGAGCCTCGAGCTGGCCTCCTGGACCTTCAATTCGCCCATATGACCCGCCAATTGAGAGTCTTCTTCATCGTCGCTTTCACTAGAATAATAACTCTCGTCAGAACTCGCCGACTCCTCGTCACGCTGGTCATCCTGATGGTACAGAGCCGGATTTTCCAGCGTAAACCCGCACATCTCGTCGAATTTCTTAAACGACAGCACCAACTGGTCATTTGCCACAATCAAACTGCCGAGAAACTCCTCATCGAGTGCCAATACTTCAGCGCTCTTATTGCTGGCGTCCCCGGCTCCAACATATTGCAAATAACGGAGCACTTTACGCCTGATTTTGCGGCATTTTTCGAATTCGGCTGTAGCTTTGGGGTGATCCATCGGATTGCTGCCTTTCGGAAGCGCCAAAAGCGCGTTATCAAGGGCAGTGGTATGTGTGTGACAGTCGGCAATGGTCGTCCTGATCTTGGGGGCCTCGGCCTTGTAGTTGATCTGAGGGATCTTGAACTGTTCGTCTGCATATCTTATACCGTTCTTGTTTTTGGCCTTGTCCTTCTTTTTCCGGCCTTTTTTCAGCAGCCGATCCTCCTTGTTGAGGTACGACTTCATCGCATACGGCGACATAGTCAGGGGCCTTGGCGGCGGCGGAGACTTGTGGCCAGAGGAGTGATGGTCACGTGACCCTGACCCTGACCCGTTTCCCGGGCTAGAAACGGCGTGAATGTCGCCAAAACCCGCCTCTTCCCCTGCCGCTTTGGAGTGCGACCCACTGGCTTGTCTCAGGTGCAAATGCAGCTTTGAAGCCGGCGCCGACTTGTACACAGTGGCCAAATTCAGATACCCAGACAAGTCTTTGAACTCGTGCCTCCACCCGTAGGCCAAATCTCTCGCTCTTTTCACCACGGAGCCGTCATAGGGTCCTCCAAGCCCGGAACGCGCCAGCCCAGACACCACGTTTCGCAAAAGCCTGCCAAGCTTGTCGTCGGAAGCAATGGTCAGGCCGATTTTGGTTCCTGCGTTCAACACCAAAAGCTCGAGCAAGTTAAGCGCCAACACCAGCTCTTCTGGGGAATTACCGTACTTGATTTTCTTGCGAATGGCACGCGCCGCTTCAACAGCCCCAGAGGCTTGAAGTTTTATGAGTGCAATCAAATCCTGGACGTATAGTTCCATAGACTGATCTTCTAAATCCAGATTTCGGTTCGGTGTACAAAGCTGGTTGATTTTCACCGTGATGGACGTGAAGGGTTTTTCTCCAAAAATAGGCATAATTATTTGTAACGTACGTGGAAGGAGAGTGGAAGGAAAGTGGGATGTTAGGGGGCAGATACAGTGGGAAGTGAAGAATAAAAGTAGGTTGAATGTTTTCAATCCCCGCAAGTGGAACGAGGGTGGTGCGATAACGGGGGTTGTGTGCACGCCGACTTGTCTGGTTATGAGATCTGGGAAGCCAAAAAAAAAAAAAAAAATAAAAAGAAATGAGAATCGACCCAGCGGAAAAATTGCCATGGACGGGAGGTTAGGGTATGAATTGGAATGACTGAGTTTTGGAATTGCCAGCTAAACCTTTTTTTTCCGATTTTGAAGCTTGTGGAATTGTCGAAATCTTAATGTTTTGGTCGAAGCTGCACGAGGCTAAGATGGGTGAGATTTTGATCATGGACGACTCTCGAGTGTGGAGGAAGTGCGGCTGTTGCTGGGAGAATGAGACTGACAACGTGGTCAGAAATGCATTTTTACTGGAGATAAGGACCCAGATTAATTGAGGGAAGATTTTGTTTTTGAATGATACATCTGATTAGAGAGAGTATTGTGAATCTTTTTTTCTCGTCTCGTTAAGAGTTTTTCTCATTGTTTTTTGCCAAGATCAGCCTTCTATTTGTTCATTATCACTCTTTAACTGATTCTCATAGTGAGCAGGAAGCCCATAAACACATCGATGTTAGTGATTAACGATTTGCGCGAATGAGTTACGATATGTGTTTTGAGAAGCGCTAAAGTAGAAATATTAAGAATGGTTTGTATGAACAGTGATCTCTTACAGAATGTGATAATAGTATCGGTATTAAGTATGAAAAATAATCTGACTAAATAATCTGGGTACATAATCTGACTAGATAATTTGACTAAATAATCTGACTGTGTTGTAATTTGGCGAGCTAAGTTCGATGAGAAAGGTGGTCAAACATACTCATCTTGCAACTATTTCAGTGGTGCTAGAATCCATACACATACAAATATCACTAAAACGGCAGTTTCGAGCTAGTTGTGACCTAGAGGAACTATAATAAATGAACGTAAAAAGAACAAGATCTGATGCACCATTCAAAAAAAACCATAACAGAAACCCCAACAATTTGAGATGTGTGCACTCCAGACAACGTCTTGGTAAGCTTAAGATCGCACTGGAAGTAGAATCACGATAATGAAGTACATGCTGTAAGTTGTCTCAGCCAATTGAATTGAAGTACCAAAGAGTACTCCAAACTTCCAGGGCCAACAGAATCAAAACTTTCAAAGATGGATGTCCCGGATCTCACAAAGGAGATCCGGATGAAAATTGGCGACATTCTTCTCCGTAATGGACGCTTGTATAATATACACTCCCACGGACTTCAAAGCATCCACTAAATATTTGCGTTCGGTTCACTATGGTAGCTTTTCGATAATCGACTATAGCTAGGATTTACAAATGACATTACGAAAAAGATAAGAACATCGATATTAGATTTTTTTTTTTTTCAGTGGAAAAGACTCATAACGAACATCATCGCCCAGCATAGTCTTGTGGTATCTAACTAAGGGCATCAAAAAGAAAGCTTCTTCGTCACAAAGTCCACAAATCTTTCACCAATGCTCCTAAAATTCATGGCTTGAACTAACCAAAGCAAGATCCCGCATTGCCACCATATTGGCAAACTTCCCGTTAACTCGGAATGCCACCGTCTCCACAATCTCGTCACGTGACCTGCCCCCTCGGAAGTCGCCGCAGTGCGCAGCTCCAAAACCACCACGAAAATTTTTAACCCTATCGATCTTCTTATCCTTACACTTCAACATGGCGGACCAGAATCAGTATAACCCGGATAAGTTGAGCCAGGATATGGGCAAGGCCAACTTGAATGAACGGTCTTCTCAGTACAATCCTAACGCTGCGCAGGCTTTTGTACCCCAGGGCAACTTCCAAAACCCAAACTCAAATCAAAACCAATACCAGGGTTATAATGCAGGTGGTTACAATCAATACCAAAACTACCAACAGGGGTACAAAGCTGGCGGGTACAACCAGTACAATGCCAACAATCAGTATGGCAACCAGTACAACCAATACGGCAACCAGTACGGAAATCAATATGGCAACCAATATGGAAACCAATACGGAAATCAACAGCTGAACAATCAGCACGGAAACCAGTACACCAACCAATACAAGTCGTATAATGGGTACCAACAACAGCAGCAGCAGCCACAACAGGCACAAGGCATGTCGTTGGCAGAATACCAGAAACAGCAGAGTGCATCGCTGTCGAGTTTGAACAAGCCCAAAAAAACGTTGAAATTGGCGTCTTCTTCTGGGATCAAATTGGCCAACGCCTCGAAACCTGCAGAGAAGAAGGAGCCCACCAAGGAAGCCTCAACTCCACCAGTGAAAAAAGATGCTAAGGCTCAGCAAGGGGAAAACGACGCAGTTTCCGAGTCGGAGTCAGTAGCCGCCGTGACAAAAACAGAGGCAAAAGCCGAAACAAATTCAACGCCAGCGGCTTCCGAATCGAAATCTGCACCTGCGCCCGCACCTGCACCTAAGCCCAAGGCCCTGGTCCTGGCTCTGGCCCTGGCTCTGGTCCTGGCCCTGGCTTCTGCTCTGGCGTCTACGCCCACTAAAACAGGCAACTCCACCAAGGAGTCTACTCCTGTACCTACCGCCGACACAGTAATCAAGCAGCAAGAAGATGAGGTGGATGAAGAGGTGGTCAAGGATATGTTTGGCGGCAAAGATCACGTGTCCATCATTTTCATGGGCCACGTCGATGCAGGAAAATCCACCATGGGCGGGAATATTCTTTACTTGACCGGTGCCGTTGATAAGCGGACGGTGGAAAAGTACGAAAGAGAGGCCAAGGATGCCGGAAGACAAGGTTGGTATTTGTCTTGGGTCATGGACACAAACAAGGAGGAGAGAAACGACGGTAAGACCATCGAAGTGGGAAAAGCCTACTTTGAGACGGACAAAAGAAGATACACTATTTTGGACGCGCCCGGCCACAAAATGTACGTTTCCGAGATGATTGGCGGTGCTTCGCAGGCAGACGTTGGAATTTTGGTGATTTCCGCCAGAAAAGGTGAATATGAAACCGGGTTCGAAAAGGGTGGCCAAACTAGAGAGCATGCGTTGTTGGCAAAGACTCAAGGTGTCAACAAGATTGTTGTTGTTGTCAACAAAATGGACGATCCTACGGTGGAATGGTCGGAGGACAGATATAAGGACTGCACAACCAAATTGGGCATGTTTTTGAAAGGCATTGGCTACTCCAAGGATGACATTATTTTCATGCCTGTGTCTGGATATACCGGAGCTGGTTTGAAGGACAGGGTCTCAAAGGATGTGTGCCCATGGTACGACGGACCCTCCTTGCTAGAGTTTTTGGATGACATGAAGACTCTTAACCGTCACATTAATGCACCATTCATGTTGCCGATCTCTGGTAAAATGAAGGACATGGGACTCGTCGTAGAAGGAAAGGTGGAGTCCGGGCATATTAAGAAAAATGGCAATTTGTTGATGATGCCCAACAGAACATCGGTTGAGGTGGTGACTATTTACAACGAAACCGAACAGGAATGCGACACTGCTTTCTGTGGTGAGCAAATCAGATTAAAGCTTAAAGGGGTTGATGAAGAGGATGTGCAACAAGGATACGTTTTGACATCACCAAGAAACCCAGTCAAGACGGTGACGCGGTTTGAGGCGCAGATTGCCATTGTCGAGTTGAAGTCGATTTTGTCCAACGGTTTCTCCTGTGTGATGCATTTGCATACGGCCATTGAGGAGGTGAAGTTCATCGAGTTGAAGCATAAGTTGGAGAAAGGCACCAACAGAAAGTCGAAAAAACCCCCAGCATTCGCCAAGAAAGGAATGAAGATTATTGCGGTTTTGGAAGCCAGCGAAGCCGTGTGTGCAGAAACGTACAATGACTACCAACAATTGGGCCGGTTCACATTGAGAGACCAAGGATCCACCATTGCCATTGGAAAAATCACGAAATTGTTGTGATGGTGATTTTGAAGTGTTGGCTTTTGCGATTTACCTGAGAATGGCTTGTTGCACTAAGCGACGGCGATCAATCGCTCAAATATGCCTATGAGGTTTTCAACGCCGTCGATGATATTATCGTCTGGACCCTCGCCATCGGTGTACTTTGCATGGGCGAAATCAATGAGATTCATCCGAGACAACGCGGCATTGTCTGGGTCGAGGTGTGATCCCAGTTCAGAATCTGTCTCCGAAACTATCTCAGACTCTGGATCAGAAGCTGCGCCCAGGTTCAGAGTACTTAGAGGGTCACACAACAAAGAATCAAGGTCAAAGTACAGAGACTCGTCAACAGAAGCCCACCTGGAATCAGCTCCTTCATATATGAACAACAAGGATGCAGATTTGATACGAACCTCAGAGTCGAGAAGACAATTGTAGAATAACTGTAATCTCTGGTGGAAACGAGTGAGCAAGGCCTTGCGTAAGGGAAGGTCTTTTCTAAAAAAGAGCCCAATGGCCAGCTCGACATTATTTTTATCGAGGGTCCGGCCAAACCTTTTATCGAAAATGGTATAAGTTCCCAGTTCTCCCACTAGCTCGGAGTGCATAGTGTCGTTCATTCCAGGAAACAACAATGCTTCATTCATCGGCTTCGGCGTGAACACTTTCATCCCACAAATACGAAAAGCGAGCAGTCCACTAGTTGTAGACTTGCTGACTGCCGCAAGGCGGGCCCTTTTCTCCTCCGTAACGGTTTCATCCGTCAAAATAGACCCTAGCTTGATATCTAGGATGCACGGGTGTACGAACCGGTGGTATAGGTTCAGAAGCACTACATACGGCTTTTTCTCGGGGATTTCCGGGGAAGGATCCAAGTCTTCGAGTTCGTCAGGGTTCCATAAAGTGGCTCCTTCAATATATTGGAGCCCTTCGGACATGGTGCCCATGAAAGTCGGCATCCAATCTGCTAAGTGGGACCCTACAAAATCTGGTTCTGCAGGCAACCGGGCGTTGGCTTCAGTATAAAAATCGATCTCCTGCTGACTGCTTAGTTTAGCAAAAACAGCGCCTGCTGTCAAGCATCCATCGTGGCCCGCTGCCTGGTGCTCACAAGGAACAAAGTTCATGAAGGAGTGTTGGTTGGTGTATATTGAGAAATGTGAAGAGATGATTTTGGAGGACCTGTCGCGTTACACTCTATTCTCGCTATAGGGGACTTTATTTTCTTGACCACCGGCACTGCATCGAAGGAGGACCCGGGAATGCGTGCAGAACTCGACTCTATATGGACTAGTGTCTCGGGGAACTCGCGCGACTTCTTTCGATATAAGCAATAGCGTCGGTTCTCCCAGACACTCCCTTCGAAATTATTTGTGTACAGCTTGACAGGATACCCCTAATAACACAACGCGTAAGAGATGACTGGCGCCTTCTATTTCTCATGAAGTATTCCCTTTTCCCCGTATGGTCTTGGCCCAACAGACGTATTTCTAAAATGCTTGACGTAATTCTCATCCAAATGGTCGATGTTTAGGCCAAATTGAGTTCCCGTCTTGTGAAACAGGAGAACGTGGGTTTGCTTGCCTCGTGGGTGTCATCGCTCTCTCTAAGAATTATTTGACATCCTTCACTTAGACTTCTTGGACATCCTTCTCTAAGAATTACTCGACATCCTTCACTTAGACTCTGTCATCTGGTTGTACGTCTTTAATTTTGAGCGGTATTTTGGTGGTAACCAGTTGAGCGTGTTCATGTGAAGCTTTTGAAAATCGCCATGGTTTCCTTTTTAAAGCTCTTCTTCATGTGTCAAGTTTTCTTTCGTCTTGACTCGACTCCGGGACTTCTGTATACGCCCAAGTTCACATTGTTGAATTCTCTTTTCAACGTCGAAATGTATCCGGGATGACGCGAGTAATGATGTTGCAATATTTTGTTACATGACTTCTGGCCTTTGAACCCCACATGACTACATGGGAAAAAGGCCTACGACTAACGGCTTATCAACTTTTTTGGGCGTTGAAAGAACGTCTTCGATTGCACATTGACAATTTTCAGTTTCCACGATGTTTTTCCGGTGCGAATCTACATACTAGTACTCCCCAAGTTTTGCAGCCATATACTGCAAACCATATTCTGAGTTTGCTATGTGCAACAGTGCCGAAAGAAGCGATTAGAAACCAGGATTCCACGATAATCGTATGGATATCCACCTACTATCCCGGTCAACCGTGAAGCAACGACCGAGGAAGGAGGAAATTTCATATACACAAGTGCCCTATAGCGAGAGCAGACCGTAGATATACAAAGTAGTATACGGGAGTCTCCGAGTTTTCGCGTTGATTGATCCTGAACAGCAGGAGAAACCCAGAACTTCCAGCTTGATAGGGAAGAAGAACAAAAAAATGATAATCTAAAACATTCTAAAGGACATGATACCATAGCTTCGGCCGTACGGATAAGGCTTCACATGATTTTACCAATATATTACCAAGTACATTTTCTGGTTGCGCAAGAGTATCACCTTAAAGTGGTCTCCACACTTGTTTTCAATGAGCTATTACAGCTAGACATCTTGTGCCCGTCACATTAGTAAGTGTTTATCTGAATTCGGGGTTGAGTTGCTAACGATGCTCAGGTCTCTTTGAATGAAATAACTTCAGCAAATTTCGAAAATCTTTCCTTCAACACGATTGCTGTAACGTTTAATAATCCAAAAGAGTGCTCGTGATTGATGTCCCCAAAATAATAATTTGCAATTACTCCAGCAAGTGTAGAAGGCTATTCCAGCAAGTGTAGAAGAAAAAGTTAGATTACCATCTCTTCAAGCAGGGGAAGATAAGGGTTTATAATGAGGCTAATATTTGGGTCAATATTCTAGCGAGGAGTATTCTAGCGAGGAGTATTCTAGCGAGGAGTATTCTAGCGAGGAGTATGTCTCGAAAAGGGCTGCTTTGTTAGAAGACTAAAAGAATGTAGGTACACTTGGCCAGTGCTGTATCGTACAGTCTAAATACGACGTACATGGGAATGCACGATCCAGAATTCATCATTCTCGTGCCGACATGTCCGATCTGTACGAATTCGGATAGAAATGTACGAATGTACGACTAATGTAAGACGAATATTCGAACGTTTGAAGTACCTCACCATGGGGTGAAACATGAAGAGAATTAAGGTCAAAAAATGAGCAGAAGGCAATACAGATATTTTAAAAAACAGCTTGTAATGGCCTAGGAAATGAGAACAAGGATATGGCTTGTAATCTTGTCTTACTTTTGAACTAGAGTGACATGGCTATCTGGAGTGACATGGCTATCTGTAGTGACATGGCTATCTGTAGTGACATGGCTATCTGTAGTGACATGGCTATCTGTAGTGACATGGCTATCTGTAGTGACATGGCTATCTGGATTCATGACTTTCCTTGTGCAAGTCCATGCCCAAAAGATAATTTCACTTGCAGAAAGTGCCTAGCTTGAATAGGCCAAGGGCTCAAGAAAAAGCCTTGGAAAATTCTGTAAGTAAATTCTTCTAGAGTAGAGAACTACCCTGTCGACAATTTCCATTTCTCGGACAAAGTCGGTTATCGAATATAAAGAAACGCTTAAACCATCGCGTAGAAGGTCTCAAACTACTATTCTCAAATTAGTATTCTCAAACTTAACTTTGCGGCTCTGAAAGCTGTTATGTGGTTTTCTCCTTCTACTTTCATCTTATAGTGGTGTAATGAAATCTGGGGTATTTTCATCCTTGTGAAAAGAAAAAGCCGAAAGGCTGACTCAATTATTCCTCCTCTAATGGATTTCTCATCCACTGGTATGCTGTACTCATCAAATTCGTGACATTAGAGTATACAGATACTGGATAAGCCTCACCCTAGAGATCAGTAAAGCTAGTCCTAAACTCCATCTTTACGGTCATCCTTCAAGTAGTTAAGTAACTCAATGAAACCAGCTAGTTTGGAAACCACAGGATCTCTCAAAAGAAACAGTTCCACGTTTTGCCTGAAAAACGCAACGCGAGACCCTTCGACGCTGTTGATATGGTTCCTAAAGCTGTCGAGGTTCTTTCAACCAAAACTTTAAGAGAAACATAGGCTTTCGATGTACGAAGTAGTATTTGCATATACGATTTGAAAGGCCATCGTCTTTGTATGTACGACGATTTTAAAGGCCATCGTCTTTGTATGTACGACGATTGGAAACCGTCGTTCTCGTACAAACGGACATCGCTATGCACAATGATGTACAAAAAAGATACAGCACGGCACTCAATTTACGCTCGGTGCTGAAATCTTGAGATATTTGAGAAGAACAATTCGGTTTTGTTCTACGAGAGTCTCCACCAGTTTAAAAAAAGTCATATCGAGATATTTCAGTCAGATATCTGATATGACCTTTCTTTTATGGCTTTGCGTTTGCAGTTTTCCTTGAGCACATGGTCGAATTGACTATAATTTGGATTCGTAGTCATATTTATTGGAAAAATTTACCAAAATTGACAATGCAATTAACTAAATTACCTCTGTTTCGAAGTGTAACACCACTCCTAAAATTTTGCATGTACTAGGGTTAGTGGAAGATTCCCAACCACCAAAACTAGCGACCCTCCCAGCACCTATGTCATCAAAACCACTGGAATCCACTGGCTGCAAATTTGCTATCGTCAATTGTGGAGCCTGGGCTTGTATCAATAAAAGCGGAATGAACCAGGACCTAATTTAATTTGGACGAGCGACTGAGACTATCCATCCAATAAGCTAAGCCCAAAGCTAGATGAAGGACCGTGAAAATTGCCATAACCACAATAAAAGTAACATATATTTTCACAGAATTCGGAACTCAAACCACAAATACCAAGTTGACTATACCACGCATTATCAAAGAACACTTAGAGTTGAATTCACTCCCCGGTTGCTATAGGCATTATATCTATAGGAATAATCACTTCATTATGCCTGCAAAAATAGAAATTTCGGCATAATTCACACGCATTAGCCAAAATATCCTGACTAACTTATAGGTATATTCCAAAATTTTGGTGAGAAATCAAAATGGCTGAAGGAACTAAAAGCAAGGAAATTTGGCTGAAATTGAATCCACAATTGATCTGGCACTCCCTTGTGGTTTCGCCTCCACCGGGTAATCTGAAACAACCGGTCCTTTTCTCGGAAACATCTCATGACTGATGAGATCGACCAAAGAAATTTCTGGAAATTTCTGCAAATTTCTGTATGCGAATTGTTCAGCTGATAGAGCGACTATTGGATGGGGAATAAACAGATGATCAACCACTCTCTGATATCGAAATTAAAACATTGCCGCCAAACACCACTATACTTTTACAGCCTTTGAATCAAGGCATTATATGGTTAGTGAAATCCCGTTATCAAGTGTCATTTATGACATACATGCTCGAGGAAGTCGAAAGCCGTGATATCGCGAGATGGGGTTAATGAGACAGCCAGTGATGTGGTGCAATAAAGCATGATGTAATATTCCTGCCAAAATATTCCAAGATTGTTGGCGCAAGACCGTATTGCTTACTCCACCAAGTGAACAAACCCAAGCAGCAGAATCTATAGTTGGAGAAACTAAGGATTTAAATTCAACGGAAAATCTTGCAACTTAAGTTGGAAGACTTCACTAGGATCAACAATTTGATACTTCAGCAGCTGTCAATAACTTATTTGATGAGTGTGAGTGTGATGACGATGAAGAGCCACGTGAGGTGTTGACTCCGGAGGCTGCTATACAAGAGATCATTGATGAGCGTGTTCATCCTTCTATAACGTACGAGGATCCAGGGGAGTCCGAGGAGCAGGAAACATCAAGCACTATGGTGCTTTAGACCACATTAAAGGTATTCTTTGCTATATGGAACAAGAGGCACTCAACAGAGCCGAATTCAAACATTTGTTTAAAAGACTTTCCAAACACGCAACACTGAAACGAAGTCATAGTGCCACGAAAAGTCTGATTTTCGATTTTTGCCAACCAGTTGAACGAGCCAATTAAGCGCAGCGACTTCTTCGTTTAAATCTGCAAATATTGGACAAAGTTTATACACAGAACTTTTAAATGATGGATGATAGGAATAATCCATACTTCCTGTGCACAACACGTTTTATGCCTCTTACCGTCGGCGAGTGTAACGCACCAGGAGCATAAAGACCACACTCCGCTTTCGGGTTAGATGGCGGTGAGGGATACTTGCCTCACTTACACAAACAAAATAGTCGCTTTGCAAAGGTTGCACCCATTCCAATTACTAGTAGAGTTTTTAGTGATAAATCTCTCATTGTCACTCATACTGCCCCCATATTTGAAAGAAATCAGACTACAAGAATCACCACCAACAGTCTTGGGGTAATCACAAGTACTAGAACTTCTAAAGTATGTGGAATTCCAATTCCCCGCCAATGCGGTGGCAAGCACAAATACTATTAACGTTTTCCCGAAACTTTGAAAATCAAAATTGATGGCTCTTTTGGTGAAGTCTATAGCGGCTTTGACAGATGATAGAACTCATACACTGCTGCAAGAAAGAATAGACTATTAAATGTTCTAAAGTTATATTATTTATAGATCGCTACTCACAAAGAGATCACCTCTTGAGCATCATATGCATAAAAAAATACATGATACTTAAAGAATTACACGACATATTGGAAGACTTCCACATCTCTGACAAGCTAGTATGGAAAGAGTGCACTGCAAAGCGCTCACTGAAAACATTGGAGTCATGGACTGAGACAGCGTCTTCGAAGAAAGTTTTTCCTTCAACAAATGGACTAAATGACGTGTATCGGAACAATGTATATACTTCGGCCAGGTAAGCTATGGTGC
Source organism: Metschnikowia lunata (assembly GCA_030583235.1). Classification (NCBI taxonomy): domain Eukaryota; kingdom Fungi; phylum Ascomycota; class Pichiomycetes; order Serinales; family Metschnikowiaceae; genus Metschnikowia; species Metschnikowia lunata. The sequence goes on from JAJMHP010000044.1 coordinate 62,500, forward strand.
ACTAGCTCATCGTAGATCATTTTTTCTTCTATTCCTTGGGGAGCCGAACGATAGGGAAGACGATTTCGAACTACCGCCATCACGAACAGATCCGAAGTGTTTTCTCTGGCTACTATCGCATTCAAAGGTTCTGAAGTAGTGATAAGCTCAGACGAGAGAGTTATATGAAAAAGAAGAGAAGAAAGAAAAACACATTGTAATTAGTACTAGTGATCTTGGCCGCGGTTTCTTTGCATCTTAATGTGCCCATGATCTCACGTGTTTTGGTCGACAAAGAAAGAATAAGCCACAAATTCTCTAGTATCAGATATTCCGTTTCTACCCCAATCATTAAGCTGAAAATTTTAGCCATCCAGGAGGTCAAAAACTGTCCACTTTAACACCTGAACCGTGACTTACCAAGGCAGGAATCAAGGACCCATTATACAAAGTGCCCACTGAACTTTCTGGTTATTCATCACAAGCTTCTCTGTTCGATTTACCCAAAGTTCTTGGAGAATATCTCCATACAACTAGTAAGAAATTTCATAATCCAAGAGCTTTAAAAAGGTGCCGGAGAAGGCCGATTAGCCCAGTAACGTGGATTGCGGGGACAAAATCGCCTAGAGGCTTCTTATTGCAGTCCATGAGTGACGTAGGCGTAGTCTCGAAGATACATGAAACAGTTAGCTTTGACGGTATTAGTGAAAAGGGTACAAGTAAGATTAGACCGTACGGGTACGACTCGTGAGATGCCCAAGAAGGTAATTTCGCTTTGGCATATGAGTGGGCAAGAATGGAAGTGGACAGTTACCACAGCAGTTGGATAAAGAAACAAGGGACGTGAAAATCAGGAACGATACTTTTCTCGCTTTCATTGGTGTCTATCTAATCACACCTCGTGAAATGTTCTCAGAATACACAAGAACCATTTTTTTTTTGTCCATGAACCAGAGTAGTATGTCCTCCTGTTATTCACCTTCTTGGTTACACACTGTAAGACTTCCAAATCACCTCTCACAAACCAGAAGCCCCGGTAATTTATATGATTACCTTTATTCTCAGAATATCTTTGATCGTTTCTTGAAGAATCTCCTATGGTAGGACAGAAGTTAGGCGATAATTCCCCCAGATTCTAGCTCTCAAAATCTTTGCAGTGAAGACTCTAAGACCCACCGAGGCCAAAATAGAAAGAGCTAAAGAGGAGAATAAACTAAAGAAGAGAATCCAATCTTGCCGTTTGTGCTTCTATCTTATTCCGTAGGAGCTGGAAAAACGCTATACCCGTTCTTCTTTCTGAGATCTCATGCGTATCAAAAGTTTATCTTTCCCTTTTTCGCAAGTTCTCTTCAAGATTTCTTATAAACCATACTTGTCCCCTGAACATGGAGCGGCTGCAAATAACTCAGTTCGTCATTTTTTCCGCTGTCATATAAATAGCACAGCGGATCCCGCGAACTAGACGAAGGGGCGAAATTAGCATCCACGACAATAGTCCAAGACGGCCGTCAGTGAACCACACAAAAGAGAAAAAAAAAAAAAAAGAAACAAACAAACAAACAAACAAACAAACAAACAAACAAACAAACAAACAAACACATTGAAAGCAAAACGAAACCATTCTTAACTAAGAAAAAGATTCTTTCTTGCCAAACATAAAAATCATCCCTTTTTGACTTCTCGCCGCCGGCGGATGTCCAAAGAAATCCTGTCACGTGTCTTTCTTCAACTCCGGCCGGACGCGCTGTAACGCTCCAGCCTTCCCACTTGTTTCTCCTTCTCGTGGACAGGTTCGGTGCAATCTGAAGCGCGCCCAAAACCGACTGTGTGCACTCCCGCAACGGGCAAACACCGCCTCGACTCGCTGGGCAAAAAAACACAATCTTGTTAAAATCCAACTCGACAACTACACGACCACCAGCTCCTAAGCCGTCAAACCAACTCTCACTCAAAAACTACTTACGAGGCGATTTTGTCTTTCTTTTCTTTCTTTGATAACTCTCAGTCCAGTGCACGTGAGAAGTTTAATTGAGGAAGCACAGGTATCATGAGCAACCCATACTACAACTCTGGAAATGGGGCAGGCGCTAACCACAACTCAAACTCGTACACAAACACGTACGAGATGAGCGCGTTCAAGTACAACGAGGATGATGATTTTGTCGGGTTCATGAACGAGATCCAGGATATCAACCTCCAGTTGGACAACTACCTGAACTTGATCGATTTGATCTCAAACAAACAGAAGAACCATTTGCAGGATTTAGATTTGGACTTGAACGAGGACGATACTGGCGACTATGCGCTGAAACAGATCGACTCCTTGGTGTTGGAGGCAACAAGTTTACAGAATGAGTTGAAGCTGCGTATTAAGAACGTACAGACTCAAGCTGTGCAACTGAGAAACCCTCAGAAGATCGACCAGGCTGAAACCACAAGAAACAAATTCTTGGATCTCATCCAACGCTACAGATTAACCGAGAGCAATAATCGTGAGCAAACCAAGATTCAGGCCGAGAGACAGTACAGAATCGTCAAGCCAGATGCTACTCCTGAAGAAATCCAAGCTGTTGTTGAGGACGGATCGAGCAATCAGCAGATATTTCAACAAGCATTAATGCAACTGAACCGCCGAGGCGAGGCCCGCACGGTCTTGAACGAGGTGCAAGTGCGTCACCGTGAATTGCTCAAATTGGAGAAAACTATGGCTGAGTTAACCCAGTTGTTTCATGATATGGAGGAGTTGGTGGTTGAGCAAGACCAGCCGATCCAGCAAATCGAGGAACAAATCGGCGCTGCTCAACACGACATCGAGCAGGGTGTGGGTCACACAAACAAGGCTGTGGTGCTGGCCAAAAAGGCCAGGAAGAAGAGAATGTGGTGTTGCGGTATCATCTGTCTTATCCTCATTATCATTGCGCTTATCTTGGGTCTCTACTTTGGTTTGAGAAAGTAAACACAATGCTGAAAGAGGCCATATCGCATGAAGAAGATGGTTCCAAGCAGCTTTTCGTTAGCTGTGTGTGGCATCGAATTGCAAATCTGAAGATAGAGAAGACGGGTGATTTCAAAGGACTTGGGTGGGTCTTTGATGTCCGCATGCATTACAGGTGCACGCCAAAAAACAACCACAATTAGACCAAGACCTGCCTGGGCGTGGGAAATGTACAGTGACAACCACAGTCAGAAAACAGGGGCCAAGCACATAACTTAATATGATAAAACAGAGAAGATGAGAGTGAGAGAGAGTGAGAGAAAAAAAAAAAAAAAAAAAAAAAAAAAAAAAAAAAAAAAAAAAAAAAAAAGACAAAAGCCAACAGGTTTAGCATCGAAGGGCCTCCCCATTCACAACTTTGGAAGTTCTAACCAATAGTCTCTTGTTAACAAGGATAACTTCCAAACACACTGCCACGTTTCATCCTGATGGACAATGGACATTAGAACGTACTGAATTTGAAGCACTGGAGAAAATACTAAACTTTCCTCCGGGACTATTTTACCTTAAAGAACAAACGAAGATTTTCTTCACTCGTGTCGTAATTTCAAGCTCAACAATGGAATGTTTTGGCCAATGAGTCAACCGGTCCAATTCTGGTAAATGTTCAATGCATATACTGATCTTGGCAATACAGGAATATTCCATGTTCACGTGAATTGCAGCGCAAGAGCCCGTGCAACTTCTTAAACCGAAAACCAAAACAACCTCTCAAAGTTCGTATGGCCCATTTCCTAGGCCGGTACTGCCTCGTATGCTGGTTTTCAATATTCTTGATAAAATCAGATGACAAGTGATCCATGTGCTAATTCTTACAGAGGGCCGACAGACACAGGAAAAATGAAATACGCTCATGGAGTGCGGTAACAAGATCATGGCATATATCGCAAAGAGAATGTGAGGGGGGACGGCAGATGATCCAAACAAATAAGGAAACAAGGTGTAATGTGAATCAGATTATGAAACAGAGAGATTTTGTGGATCTGACAGATAATAGAATTAAACTATTCCATGTCGGAGGCAAGTGCGGCGGATGGCCCGAAATGTCGGAGGAAAAGGCATTTCACTATCAGCGGAGGCGCGCGGGTCATGCCGTGCATAAGGGAAATTTCATCTCGAGGCGCGGTGTACGGGTGTTGGTATACGGCAGGTGTCCCGGAAAGGCCGCTCGTGGTGTGCTTTCCACTGGACATCAGCGCATTCAGGTAGAATTGCCGCATGCGTCGGGCGCGACACACGGATAGTTATGTGTGTGTGCACTCCAGCGATTGCCCCGTGCACTACGTTTATCTTGAGCCCACTGTTCTTTTCTTTTTGTCTGCGGCGCCGTCCGCTGCAGCCTCAAGGTGCATACAGGTGCGTGCATAGGGCCTTCCGATGACAATGGGTCAGAAAAGTAATTGGGTGCGGTCTGCTCTTCCCTCGTGGGCCTTATCTTTTGAAGGGTCACCAGGCGGTTTTATAAAGCTCACCCGCTCGCTTTCTGAGGCTGGACCCACATCAACTTTTGCCTGTGATCCGGTGACTTCATACATCGGAACTGCTCTGCTTCGGAAAAAACCTGCGTCTCAGTTAATCCGAAGATGGCAGACCAAGAGAAAGTATTAACACATGACGTGGTCCCGGTCAAGGACGGGACATCTTTGGACGCGTACGAGAAATCGCTCTCCGACTCCGCAGTGGGCGAGACATCTAACGCCGGGCGTTTGGGTGTCATTAACCGGTGGGCCGCCAAGCTTAACGCCGAAACCAAAGGAATCGAGATTGTTACAGACGCCGAAAAAGGAGACGATTCCATCATTAACGCCGCCAGTATGTGGTGGTCAGCCAATATGGTGATCGCCACGTTCTCGTTGGGAGCGCTTGGTATTACTGTGTTTTCGTTGTCTTTTTTCCAGTGCATCATGTGCATTGTGTTTTTCAATCTTTTGGGCGCATTGCCCGTGGCGTACTTTTCCATTTTCGGGGTTAAGTTGGGCCTCCGTCAGATGATCTTGTCGCGGTTTCTCGTGGGCGACTATGGCCAGCGGGTCTTTGGCTTTATCAATATGGTGGCGTGTGTCGGATGGGGTGCAGTCAATATCATGGCGTCTGCTCAATTGCTTAGCATTATCAACAACGGCGCATGTCCGCCTTGGGCAGGGTGCTTGATTTTGGTAGTATGCACGATTCTCGTGACGTTCTTCGGGTACCGTATCATCCACTCGTACGAGAAGTACGCATGGATTCCCAACTTAGCGGTGTTTATTGCCATTATTGCTCGGATGGCCATGTCTAAGAACTTCACCTGGGGCACTACAAAGGGTGGCGAGACCACCGCGGGTAACGTCTTGTCTTTTGGTGGCGCCATTTACGGATTTGCCACTGGTTGGACCACGTATGCCTCCGACTATACTGTTTATCAGCCTCGGAATGCCAATCCGGTGCGGATTTTCTTTGGAATTTTGCTCGGTTTGGTACTCCCGTTGATCTTCACCATGACCTTGGGAGCTGCTTGTGCCACAGGCACGCTTACTAACGACCGGTGGCACGAATTATACGAAACCAACTCGGTGGGAGGTCTTGTGTATGCCATTCTTGTGGAACGGTCTTTGCATGGATTTGGCCAGTTTTTGTGTGTGATTCTTGCCCTTTCCACAGTGGCCAACAACATCCCCAACATGTACTCGGTGGCGTTGTCGGCGCAGTCGGTGTGGCTGCCGATGAAACGAGTGCCTCGGGTGTTTTGGACCATCGCCGCTAATTTTGCCGTTTTGGCCATCTGTATTCCAGGCTACTACCACTTTGAAGATGTGATGGAGAATTTCATGAACTTGATTGGCTACTACTTGGCCATCTACGAGTGCATGTGTTTGCTGGAGCACTTTATCTGGAAGAAGGGCCGGTGGAGCGCTTACGATTACGAAAATTTCAACGATAAGCGCAGTTACCCGGTCGGCATAGCTGGTGTGTTTGGTTTCTGCTGTGGAGTCGCCGGCGTGGTGTTGGGAATGAACCAAAAATGGTACCAAGGAGTGATAGGCCGTCAAATCGGTGAGTACGGCGGTGAAGTCGGGTTTGAATTGGCGGGTGCTTTTTCCGCCATTGGCTTTAATGTTGTACGGTACTTTGAGCTTAAGTATGTGGGGAGGTAGGTTAATGGGTGATGTGTATACAATAATAGGATAATGAACGAGGATAATGAGAGAAATGCTGGTGAAATATGGAGTTTGAGGAGTGGAGTGCATTTTGTTCTTGTTGTCAAGTCAGTTATGAAGAACTTATGCGTGGGGTTTTAAGTAGATACGCACGTCTGTCACTATAGCGATGGCAAGATCAGTGCTGTATCGTACAATCTGAATACCACGTACATTGGAACGTAAATTGGAACGTACATGGGGACGTACGATCCAACATCAAATCGTTTTCGTACAGACGCATTCGATCGGTATGAATTCGGATAGATATGTACGAACGCACGACGAATGTACGAAATCTTGAAGTGCCTCGCCATGGGGTAGAACATGCAGAGGATTAAGCTCAAAAAAACGAACAGAAGCCATTACATAGACTTAAAAAACCACCTGTGATGGCGTAGGAAATGACAACAAGGACATAGCTTGTAAATATTCTTACTGTCAAACTGGGGACACGGTTATGTGGATCGTTGACTTTCCTTGTGCAAATCCAGCCTCCGCAAAAACGTTAATGTGGCTCAAAGCAAGTGTCTAGCTGGAATAGGCCAAGGGTACGATGGAGAGCTGAGGGTAATTCTGAGAATTGAGTCTTGTTTTGTTAGCGTAGGAACTAGCTTGTCGAAGATTAGCTTTTGTAGATCAAGATCGACTTTTGGATGTGGAAAAAACGCTAAAACCATTAAGTAAGCCGACGCAAAGTAATCACTGATTATGACGACGCAGGGGAGTATTTTCAAAGTCCACTTTGTGCCTCGGGAGGATTTGGGGGTTTTGTTCTCTTTCTGCTTTTATCGAAAAGTGGTGTAATGAAATCTGTGTGTTTAACGTCCTTGTGAAAAGAAAAGAGAAAATATAAAAAAAAAAAGAAAAAAACAGACTGAATGACTGATTTAATTACTCTCCCCTCTATAGATTTGTTATTGAGTGGTGTGTTTCTTTGGATGGTGGAAGGATACTCATGAAAGTGGTTACATTAGGATACATAGATTTGGGACAAGTATTACCCTGAAGGCTAGTAAATCTAGCTAGAGCTTTCTTTTCTACGGTAGAGATGAGTGCATTTCCAGTGAGGGAGTTTTCTTAATTCACTCGATATATTAGGTTGACTTAAATACTACCATTCTCGAAAGAGAAAAAGTCCCAAATTTCTGCCCCTATGTCACATAAAAACGCATAGACAAGGGTGAAACAGTATGGAAACGAAACATAAGAATAGATATTGATCTCGTTCCTAAAGATGTCGAGCACCTTTCAGTCGTTTTAACTAAAACCTTAGGAAAAAAAAAAAAAAAAAGGCTCTCGATATACGAGATCGGATCTTAGTATCCCATTCTAGAAGTCATCGTCTTTGTATATACGAAGGTTAAACCCCGTCGTTTTCGTTCAATCGGATATAGTGTTGTACGATGCTGTACGAAAAAAATACAGCACTGGGCAAGATTGCATTTTTCCTACTCTTGGGTTTTATTTCATCGAAGCTACGGTGAATTTGCATGATTGAGTTTGTCTAAAGATCGCCGTTTTTTGGCTGTTTCATCGTCGATCACTTTCTTTTGATTGGTTACATTCCTCTCATGTTTGAGAAATTACAGTCTGCTGCAAGAGAGCAGAGCAGTCTCACCACGAGTGCAGTTTCAATCTCAACTTCACTTTCACAAGGTGAGTCAAGATTAGGATAAGATGGTTCTTCTTTTTTTTTTTTCTTTTTCTTTTGGTTCGGTTGAAGCCGGAGATTATTTCCAAGTCCGCTTTCTTCACAAACACGCAAATCCTCATATGTTTGATCAAGCTGACAAGCTTCAAAAGTACACCATCATCGCCTACGAACTTGTGCCTACTGTCTTTCACTGTTGTTTATGCCCTAACCACTTTTGGTCAGTACTCGCCTCCATCTATTGGCAGCTCTCTTCTCTGATAAATTCTTACTTCTTATAATATGGGAAAATCACACCTTTGCCCCGCCGCCAAGGAGGACAACATCGCCAAAAACACGCGGTACCTTTCTGAGATCATACCACAACTTCATCGTGATATCTGAGGATTTAGTAAAGGGACCCGGGATTCGACCTGGAAACAAAGTGGTGTCTATTAGTCCCACACGAGAGAAAGTTGGGTTCAAAGATATCTCGTGCAATTATTCCAACTGCTCCTGGGTATTCAGATATTGGTTTATTCTCAATTTTCCGTTAGGATATTCTCAATTTTTCTTTAGAATATTCTCGCAATGGTTACCGCTATTCCCTGACTCAGTTCAAACATTGTGAGCTGTGGAGTACTGAGTCCTATTCACTTCCAAGACCTTGTTTCACTTCTACTACCTTTAATTAAGACTTACGACAGTGTCTCTCATTGCCGTATTAAAGCAGCTTTTTATGAGTAAATCTCGTAGATCCCAAATTTGCCTCGCCTATTGCAGCAATAGAGTGATCTTGTTACCTTTGGGAATCTATTAGCTTTGTCCCAAGCTCAATGGTAGATAATTATACTATTAAACCAACGTGCTTTGATCAAAAGTTTAGTTCCGCGTCTGTCATTGTTGCCAATGGCAGGGCTGATGAAAGAATAACGAATAGACATCGGTTGAGAATAACCCGACACTCTGACTAACTTTGACTAAATCGCCAGTGAATTAGAACTGAAATCAGCATCCTTTTGAAAATGATTTCAATCTTCTGTTCTAAGACCCGATCCCCTTGATTAAGCGGCTTTGCTATCGATCAAATTCTTGCAGCCCTTCGCATATTGACACACGAAAACCTTATATGTACATGCACGTCAAAATGAGGCTTCTGTCTCACACTGTGTATTTACACATTCGATAATGGCCTATCCTGGTTCAAATCACACTCGCATAAGATAACGCGGACTTTCCTTCACTTATGGTGTATCTGCTCACGCCCGACGCACGACATTCGTCGCTCGTATTTCTCTTCTTCAACCGCCTGTGCTTGACACGAACGCTAATGCAGAAGCGCGTGCATCCGAGGCGGAGTCGCGCCCCAGATATACTGTACCCCATGCATGCGCCTATCTCCGAAAATGTCTTCCCTGCCAAGATAGCTATCCGTCCGCCCAAAATGCATGTGGCTCTCTATATCTCCTCGGGATTCTTATCTTTGACCGCTTTCCTTTTGTTTTTAATTCAATTTAGTGAACTGAATGCTCTAATCTGCTATGGAAAGGTGGCCGAGGGCCAAACATCGCAGGAGGCCTCGCTTTTGGCTCGTCTTATTAATGCGCTGGCCAAAATCACCGTCCCTAAGGCCTGGTTCGCCCATTTCTACGTGTTATATCTGATTCTCATGTGGGCACAATTGGTTTTTTTCCGAAGCCTCATTCTTGCTAACGGGAAGTATCTGCTCGTGTGGTGCTTCTGCACTATTCAAGCGACTCGAAGACTCTACGAAAGCTATGCTGTAACTCAGTTTAGTACGACTTCCAAAATGCATGTCTCGCATTATCTTTTAGGACTTGGGTACTATATTGGTGTGGCCACCACGTGTTTTTATGGACTTCAAAATCAGACATCTTCCGGCAAAAATGACTTTCTGCTGATATGGATCGCCATTTTGCTGCTTGTGTTTCTCCTTGTCCAAGCTGATCAGTATCGAAATCACAAACATTTGGCAAGCTTAGTAAAGTACTCTACTCCAAGCCGAGGACTTTTTTCAATCGCTTCTAGTGCTCATTATTTTGACGAAATTTTGGTTTACCTTATCGTGACGGTACTGGTGTTCACTCGAGGAGAAATTATTGCTGAAGACTGGTCGTTTTTATGCATCTGGATCTTTGTTGTGACAAATCTTACCATTAGTGCTTTGGAGACGCATAAGTACTATAAGAGAAAGTTCGATGATTTCCATGTGAAGTATGCAATCATTCCGGGAGTTATTTGAGATGTTATTCATGAACATTTTATCAATCTTTTTTGTACTTGGCAGGACATTTCGATGATTGAATGGCAACTTAGGCGTTCTTGTATGATACCAGACTTGAGTCTCCACAATAGGAACACGGACTGATGGACGGGCTTGGAGTACTTCAAAGATGGATAAGTGAAGAGTACTAGATTTCTTTGGGTCTGTATACGTGAAATAGTCATCATATAGTCATACACAAAATTTGTATTAGTAGATACACGGAATATTTTGGGTGTCTTCGGACCTTGACCTTGGAGGTATCTTATGCTAGGAATGAGGAAATTACCCATTTAAACTCACTAAAGCTTTGTACAACCTGAGCTATTTCGGACCTTACTCCGAAACAAGTTAGAAGTTGAATATTGCTTATGATTCGATCCATAACAATCCACAGCACTACAAAATCGGGTATGGACACAAGGTTTCTGATTTTCAGCTTCGTCTGAATACAAGTGGTGTGGAAACACTCACCAATTCATGAGGTACTTCAATGAGATAATGTTCTTAGCCCGTGATTCAGAAGGTTGGATCTCTTTTACAGTGTTCGATTTCGGGGTTTGTGATAAAAAATATAAACAAAAAGGTTTCCAGTATTTACAATCGGACTGACAAGTACACTCACACTTGCTACATTCCTTAGAGCGTATCTCAAAATGTGCATTGAAAGTTGTATTCTCATTTCACTCGCTCAACTTTCCACCTTCTGCCTCACGAATTAGCTTTCCCCGGTTGCACCTACTTCACAACGTTATAGCGCGCACCCCACAGATAATTCTCAGCCGAGCCCGCGGTATAGTGATCCAAATCACGTTAATCGTCTTTCGTCTATTTGACAATTCAAATATTTCTCGTCAGTTACTTTGATGCCACCCAAATCTGAATGTCCCGTACACATCGGCCTACGATCGAACGGTCATGCCATAGTTAAGGGAAGCCCCGGAGTGCCCAATTCCATTGTATGTAAACTTCAGCCAAAGGCAAAAAGAGAAGATGAAGAAAGATAAAGAGAAGAGGAGCAAATTTCCAAAACCATACCCTAAAAATTTCTCTTCGCTCTTTTGTTCTTTGTTTCTTTCACCTTCTTCCCCCGCCTTTTTCTTTTATTTTTTTTCTCTCTTCCTTTTTTTCTGTCCTTCCCTCCCCTATACTAACATTCAGCCAAGGGTAGAAACCGTGATTGAAATCCGGCCAGCAAAAACACCCACTTTTGACTGCCGTCTGGTGTCGCTTGAACTCGTGACTGTCCAAAAAGTTATTGTGCCCTCAAAAATCAGCTCGTCGGAAACCGTGAAGCAAACACGTGTTTTTGCAGATCCGCTGGCTTACGCGCCGCCTATGGGGTCTTTTTCACAGACCATGTTGGCACTTGACGTGCCTATTTTGCTTCCGCTCGACCGAGATATCGTTGCCAGTGGCTATACTGAAACATGGGGTGCCACTACTATTCATACGCTTATTGTACGTGTGACATTAGGATCTTCAGTGGCAAATGAGCAGGTTTTCTTGAGAGAATTCCCCGTTCCCGTGAAATTATACGACACGCTCCCTTTGTACCGACAATTTAACGAGCCCGTTTGTGAGAGTCAGGTGTCCTCGGACAAACAAGTATTGGTGGATGTCACGCTTCCTTTTTCTGCAGTAGGGCCGCTGGATACGATCGATATCAGGGTTCGAATTGCAGCCAACCACTTGTACCACAAACGCAAAAAAAACCTCCAACTACGGTCAGTGACGCTTCAGCTCAAGGAGATCTTTGAGGGATTCGATGGCGGTCTTCCGGCGCGAAAGGAGTTGAAGCTTTTCTCGGAAACAAAAACACACGAATCGTTACTCACAACAGAGGGTGTAAATGATGAGTTTTCGCTCGTTTTTCCCCACGAAAACGACATTTTGGAACTCTACTGTGCTTACAATAATCCTGAGTCGGTTTTGGGCCAGACAACGCAAATTTCGGCGTCGTTCAACAAAAGCAGAAACTTGTTGAAGTTGACCGAAGGTATCCCCTTCAGCCATGTCCAGGGATTTACTTCTCGCGGCAAGTTATACTCGCTACGATATGAGATTGTGGTGAAAGTGAAATTAGTTCATGGTAAGGATCTCGTGTGCTCGATTCCGCTTACAGTAGCGCCCTACAACAGAAACAGTAGCGCTTATCTTTTGCAGTGGATCATGAGTGAGTGTCAGATGGCCAGGGACTATTTTGGCCGTGATACTGTGGCGGCCATTGCGTCTTGTCATCGGCTTGATGAGATGTACAGGGTAACAAGACGTTTCTGTGCTCCTCCTATAATCTACTCATACAATCCCTCGGACTGGGTGGAGTTGGGATACAATCCTGATTCGTTCTATCACCCGCGGAGCGACCGAAGGTATTACGTGGAGATCGACTGACTTCGGGGGAGAGGTCAAAGCGCGCTCATGATTCAGCTTTCTGAATCGATCAACTTCAGAGGTAGCATTCAACTTGCATATTACTTGCTTCGTTAATTCCCTTTACTCTGAGTGGAATGTCAGGCCCAGCCTGTCTCTCCAGAGATGTGTCGGATTCTGATGGATATTCAGCCCGATTCGGAATAGAACTGGAAAGTTCACGGATCTTCTGAAGCCTTTTTGATTCTTGTGGAAGATTGTGAGGGCGATTTCATTCTTTATGATGTGATTGTGAGCATTGGTCGACTATGGGGCAGGAATTTACTTATCAAAGCCCCGCTCAGCTTGAAGTTGTTGTACCTTAGTGTTCGCTCTAAGAATATCCAACCAAGGACGACCTCGAAAACGCATGAATCTCTGCAGTTTACGACACCTCGAATACTCCAGCTCATGTGCCAAAAAGCAGGGAGGCAATTCTTTGGACAACATCATCGATTCGTCACCCTGCAATAATCCCTGAGTAATTTGAAAGAGTTTGTGATTCTTTCGAAGTGTGACCGTGGACGAAACTGCTCCGAGCCGTTAGTGAGAGATTTACCCCATCAAAATGCATTGCTCGTGGCTGTCTAGCTCACCTCTGTCGTCGGTATCTGCCTCTCCATTATGATCTTGTCTCGACATGCTCTCCAAACATTCATTTTGCCATTTAACGTGGTATTTGGAGGGATGTATTATATCAACGTCGCCCCTGGCATCGACCTGGACTAATTCTAGTGTTTGAACCTCTGGAATACTCATCCAATCTTGATTCAGTTACAATCGATGCCAATCGCCCTCTGAGGCTGAAGCGTCTCTATCACCCAAATCCAACCTAATCTTACTTTTTTACGAGATGATACTAGCATTCTAGTGTCCGAGATTCACGTCATCAATCGTAAAATATTGGCATGGCTAAACCAAACTTTTAAAGCTAGCCTTCCTGCGTGGCATCGGGTCCGTCCAATTCCGAAGAAAAAGGTTTTATTTTGGACATGTATTTAGCAAAAAATCTCTCTTTCTCTTCCAATGACTTTTCCTTCATTTTCTTCCGTATACTTAGCATATAATGATCGAAGATCTTCATCTGATCATCCACGTGTTCATCGTATGCTATCCGAGCAAATTCCTTTTCCGCAGATAGATCAACTTCAGAGCATCGACGGAGTCACCTATGTAGCTTGGTATATTCCGGCTCATAAAAGTAGCATGTCCCATATTGAAGTTAGTCTGGCTCATCTGGGGATCGGATCGCAATGCTTCAAAATTTGTCTTTTCCCTCACTCTTTCGAGAACGTGAGAGACTTCGAAGTTTTCGTGGGAAAATGTCTCTGTTTGACAAACAGCAACAGGAACGCATCTTTTGTTGGCACTCACCATCAACTCAGAAGTAGCATTGGGATTCAATGGAGAGATCTTGCCTGTAACCAAGTTCAAGGTGTTTTCACTCAAGCTTGGACTCGAACCTTGTTCCACGGGTGACTCTACCTCTATTAAACCACTTGAATCGTCACCGGTATCATAAGGATGTTGATAATGGCCATGAGATTGATCATGATGGTCACAATAATGGTGTGGATAATGGGCATGAGATTGATCATGTTAATGTTGTTGATAATGGTGATGGTCAGTTAGCACTTCACTCAGAATCCAACGTGTATCAATTAAAGGCACCTGGAGATTTCTATTCCCACACGACTGTCCATTTCTCATTCCTTTTGCAAGACTTACCTTCCCATTTAAACATCTCTCAACCAAGTAGACATGTTTGCACTTCGACGAGTTGTTTCTATTGACAGGACACGTGCACGAGGGTATATGAGGGCGTGTATAAAATTCCATCCCCGTGAAAAGTCATCCGGAATAGACATCAACAGAGTATTCTCGGTTTTCAGCGGCAAAAGACTTGGCAACAAACACGCCCTCTTCAGCTTCTCTGATCATTTCTTTGAGTTCGTCTTCGGGCACAGAGGCGGCTTGATGAAAGGCCTCCTCTTCGCTTTCATCCATGACTCTTTGGCCGAAACCATGCTACACAATTCCCTCATTTGCAGCATAATTTGGCTCGAGCCGGTTGAAGATTGTCAGTACTATAATGTCTGCGTGGGGGTTGGGCATATCCTTCAAATCCATTTCTTTGAGCTTCTCAACAAAAGATTCCATGAAGTTGATGGTGTTTTGCGCCGGTATATACGTAGGGCACGAGCCTGCGATAATATACTGTTTATCGGAAAACCATTGCCGTTGCATGGATTGCGAAAAGGCCGTAAATGTCTCGTACTTCTTGAGAAAGTGCGCCATGTTTTCATCACCCTCGACAATAGTTGCACTATTGAGAATATGCGTGAAATCTTTCAAAGCTTCGTTTTGGAAAAGGTTCACCTTTTCCGCAGCACAACATGAACTGTCTATTTTGGATAAGTTCAGCTTGTAAGCGTCCAAAACGTGCGCCCTGCAGTAGACTATGGGAGCAGACTCACCCCAAACACTAATAATCGCATTCACCTTTGCCTGGTCACTATCAATGACGATCTGATTTGGCTTAAGACCCGTGAGCTCCTTACGTGGTTGATGAAATGAGCGATAACTGGAGCAATGCCCGGGTTTGTGAACATAAAAGCAACAGGGCCAAATCTTCCGGTGGCTTGATTTTTTACAGCAATAGAAAACATCACGGCTTCCTCTTCTGGTACTGTCCACCAGCAAATACCGTGAGTACCATCGACATGAATCACTTTGGGATTTGCTTTCAACGTCTTGATTTGCCATTGCGTGATCATTATGAAAGACCACACCTTCCTCTTTTGAGTGGTTTCGAACTCGTGCAAAATGTGACATCCATTGAGTGAATGGAACTTACTGGTAATGAGTCCGATTCCGCCCTCGGAATTGATATTCTCCGCCCAACTCTGTAAACTTCACAAAATCAAGTAGTCTCCCAGAACCACCTTGCCGGAACCCAATTTTCTTCTCTGATATTCCAAGTTGTGTCTCTGGGTCTTAAAAATTTCCATAAACACTCGTTCATATGGATTAGAAAGGTATGCTTTATTCCTGTTTTCTCCAACGTCGCTCCAGGTCAAATGCGCTTCTGCTACCATTTTGAGTAGTTCCTTGGCTGCTCCACTTAGAGGAAGACTTCTAATGAAAGCCGCATCAACGTTATGCGAATCGTTGCGATACCAGCTCAGTTTGACTAACATATCACCGTGTTCTTCAACATTGGTTTTCTTCTTATCTGTGTGATGATAGCCCGCAGAAAACTTGATTGTGAATCTTGCCTTACAATTTTTCGGAAGCTTTCCATCTTTCTTTCCCGCTCTCTTAAGTGGTTGAGGTCCTTTGGCACCCACACATTTACAAACATACAGATCCAGACCCGCCAGCCTTGTTTTATGAATCTTGTGTATATTTTTGGATGTGGACTGGGCTGAGTTCAAAACTTTAATTACGCCTGTATATGAGAGCGATAGCAGGGGAATCCAATAACTCCGCCGATTGCTTAATTGTGATAAAATATACCGCGTCACATCTGTTTCTTGTTCTGGCGGGTTCTCACATGATTAACTAGAACGCCAATGAGATTGAACTCAGCAGTTTTAAAGATGTACTTTTAGTCTAGTAGGTGATATAGAGGCGCATCCAGGTCTCAAGCACGTGGAATGAGAAGTTTGGCTTGAGAAGAAGTGGTTTAAAAGGTTGTTTACTTTCTTGTCGCGTGTCAAAGCCTGTGGGGAAATACCCCTGCGACAACGCGAGAGACTTGCTGCGACGCGTTACGACACATCAATAGATCTTCCGAGATCTACGATGCACCATTTGCGGCGCTGTCGTAATCGTCTTTAGGAAGGGGATTATATATTACGATTTTTTCGACCGTTCTGGTTGTCAAACTAGTAAATCGAGAAACAAAACCGTAAGACCTGGATAAACCGGACTCAATTCTTGCACGTCAAAAACTGCACGTCAAAAGTCCGCTTTAACCGGGAAAGAAGCGGGTTCTGCAAATACGGTATATTTATCGGTATATTACACATCTGCTCTTTGTCCAGGCCCAACTTTTCAATTGCTAAGTCATGAATTAAAGAGGGCGTTTCGCTTGATTTGATCAAAACAGCTGTCTCTCTACATCCCATGGATATCTTCATTCGTTCGTTAGTACTCTCACTTTGGGACAAATGTGCCTCTTTTGTAGTCCATTCATTTCATCATTATACCATAATGCTCGTCTTGATTCTCCTAATTAGCACTTGCATCCGAAAAACTACAAGTTTGCTTCTCCGAATCGGTGGTTTCTTTGCTTGGGGATCTTCCACCGTAGTCAACCCACTTAAGGCCAGTGCTTAAGTGGAACATTTCTGTTAAAAGCAGCAGATAAAATGGTTTGGAAGAAGCTTATTATATCGCCCTTCGTCCTTTCAAAACTCAAACTAATCGTTCTTCGGCAGCCTTCAGCTTTGTACGAAAGACAGCGGGCATTGCCTCGTTGACCTAAATTTAAGCTTGTGTGAAAGACCTTCTTTAATTTACTTCTGATGTCATCACTGAAGCAGTGCGGCAGGGTAATCTTACGTTGTAATTGACCCTTCATGGTGGAGATTTGATGCAGAGACATCATATGAACTTGTTAAAAGCAAGGGATGATGCCTTTCTATGATTTTAGATCGGTCTTACAACATTAAATATGATACTTGTTGGGTTCTTTGTTGAAAAAAGGCAAGACCTTTACCAACTGGAATTCTCGAAAAGCGCCCGGCTTATAAAATAACCCGACTTCCGGCTAATAGAGGGGTTTGGCCCCATACTTAAGACATCAAGTTGGTTGAGATAGATATTAGCTAATATTAGACTTGTGATTGATCCCTGTGCGTTGCCGATAATATCTGTTCTACGTATATATTAATATCAGTGACCAGCTTTCAGTGATTTACGAAATAATTCAATGAATCTTTGATCACTTATTTTATTAGACAAAACAGTTATTAATTTGTCATGAGGTATTTCTTTAAAACATGCTTCAATATCTCCTTCTAATCATGAGGTACAACCTTTGAGTTTTGTGAATTTTCAACCTTTCTTTATCTCATGGACCTTCCCTTTAACTCATTAAAAGTATCATTGTGACGGAAACAGAATGAAGCATTTACACCTCATTTAAAAAGCTCTCAAAGGTTTGGTTTGAGATCTTAGTCAATCATAATCTCTCTTTAATTGCAGGTTTACGATTACAGGCGACTTCTTCAAACTAGTGTATACACGATAGTCTAATTACTGGATGCCATGACGTAAGCCTATTCAATAAAAATAAAAAAAACATTGGAGATACTCAAAGTAACTATGAAAAATCAAGCCCGAGCCTTTTAATCGTTTGAGACATAGACACACTCAGAATAGACACACTCAGAATCGCTCGATTCGGAGTCTTCTTCCAGATTATCATCATCAACTGGAGTGTTTTATCAGCTTTCTTGATGGGTGTCTCTGCCCCTTCACCCGTCTTTCAAAAGTATCAGATATGCTGTCCATTTCTTCTTTGAGTGCCCTTGCAGAAAAGCTAAGACACTGGTGGTAGTAGGTTTCAAATTACCCAATCAAATATGCCAACTTTTGTCTGAAGCCACGTCTTAAATTATCAGTCTTAGCCTAGTTCTTCACGATTACTTCTTTCGAATTTCAGAACATTTATTTCAAGAAGGATGGTTTGTGAGCCAGAATCGATATCAAAAAAACGTTGAATTATGGGAATTTCTATGAGAATATATTTTATAAGTCTGAACTAAAAATTGCAATTTACAATTAGATCCACCTCGATTGCCTGGTGAAATTGATATATCTCCCGCATACAACAAACACACTATCCAAGCCAGTGTTCCTGAAAATACCTTAGTCTCTAAAAAAAAAGAACTATTACAAACTAGTTTGGGAGTTCAACTTATTTTCATGTTTATGACTATGGAGTTTGTGAACTAACTATTTTGACTCATCTTCAGTGCTTCCCCGAATCAGTGCTTCCCCGAATCATTTTTACTCTTATTCAAGCGATAAAGGACAATAACTGCACTTCGTAACAGATACATCGTAAACCATAGTTAACTCCGGAATAAGTACTAAAAATTCCTAATTATTGTTATTTATTTCTATGAAAAAGGAAGTCCTCTAATACAACCAATGGAAAAAAAATGGATGTGTCACTTGTTATGGTTAAGAAATAAGAGGCAACACCACATGGCGAAAGTGCTACTTGCCAATGTGCGGGCAACCGTCTTTGATACGGGTGGTTTACACTGGCAAGACTTCTTGTTAGAAGAAGAAGGGATCTTTTCTGAGAATCTTCACTGGACATTCTCAAAGACCATACAATACTTTGAGGCCTGGCGAGAGGCCTTCAAAGGGACAAGAAAGCACGCCGCCCGTATCAAAACTTACAGAGTGACAGCGACGATCGTGTATCAAAAACTTAGAGATCTACCAACGCTCTAAGAGAAAGAAGTAAAGGCAACTGGTTCCTCTTAATTTCGGTCCTTGAGTCGACTGACACAAGAGAAGTTACCACCAATAAGACCCAATCACTTCATTGAGATATGCCCAGAAGTGAGCCCACTACTGCCGTGGAAAACACTATCTGGAAAGCTCTCTCTTCTTAACAAGAATAAGCAAGACGACATGATTTCACGGCACTCCACCACCATTTAACTTTGGATCGTATGTCCCGGTCTTTGACTCGCGGACGGAGACGAGCCTTACCACCTGCTACCTTTGTCTCCAAGTGGTAAGCAAAAGCCCAGCCCATCTTAAACCACATCTTCGATCAATGAGAAATTGCCGCAAGATGGTGGCACGAATTAGCAATAAACACGTCTATGAATCTTGACGCACTATTAGCTCCAGACTCCAGAGAACACATCATTTCCAAATTCACGCAAATTGAATTGTTTTGTCAAGATCGTCAAGAAGAGTTTCTTTCTTCGGAGGCGGATGGCACAAGGGGGGTGAGAAGTTCAGCGTGGGGTGAACCGCTGCTCGCCACAAGTCATGCATTCGGAAGCTAGTGGAGGGGTTCTTTTCTATGGGTTTTCATAGTTTTTTATAGTTTTTGGTGGAAGTAGACTGCGCAAGCTCTGAATCGTCTCTTAGATGTGTCATTCAAAAAAAAAAAAAAAAAAAAAAAAAGAAGGGCTGTGCATCTTGTTATGGTACTTAGTACCAAATCCACTTTCACCTTCCTGCACTCTCATGCGTTCTCGAAGGACAGAGGACCTGCCTAGACTTGGTGAAGCCTGGCTAGTCCCGAGGGTTCTTTCAAGCATTTCAAAACCTTCATTGGACCATATTAGCATCTGCTCTGGTTTCCCAATCCGGTAGTCTCCCGGATTCTCAGGAAGTTGTTCTCCGGCCGATCATTTATCCACTTTCGCTTGAACTCGGGCAATCTTTTCCATCGGCGGATAATACTGATGATGAAGCAATTATTGTTGGCAATGATGATGGCGGTGTTATCGGGTGTTTCCCACCATGAATACTATTCTGAAGGCCTCGAGAAAAACATGACCACAGTCGATAAGTTATAACTTGTTATTCGGATCGAAAGTTGCCGCTCATAACTCCAAGTCATTTGCAACTTTCGCGCGAACAAAATCTATCAGTATCACCAACAGACCCACGCGATACCCATTCCAGCTTTAATTCTCTCGCGGAAGTACATTTCTACACTTACATCTTATTTTTTACATCGAAACCAGGTAGATTTCAAACAACATCCAAAAATATGTCTGCTCCCCCGGCATATGCGCCAACAACTACAACCTCCTATACGCCGGCGAGCGAACACAGTCATATCAACTACCATGAGGAAGTCACAAGAGCCTCCATACTTCCAACGTCCATCCACAAAGCCGTGTATGACTCGTTATGTGAACTCTACCTGATAGTGACGGTCACAGAAATGGTCGAAACAGCGTTTGTTAAAGATTTTCTTTTGGACAAAGAGAAGTACACTTCGACAATAATGAGGCTAGTCAACCAGTCTCACATCCTTCTAGATAGCTTCCATGCTAGCCCCACACACGAGCAAATTCTACGAGAGATTTTGCCTGGATTGGCACTGGACCATGGGAATCTTCTCCAGCTTTTAACTATCAGGTTCAATCTTCATGCGCCACTTGCCATTGACCGGCTTATCAAGGGAGTTCCTGCTACAATTGAACATTTCCATAAACAGGTAGAAAAAGTAGACACCCTGGCAGAAGTAGACATCCAAGCACAAGGAAACATGCTGGCTACCTCCTCTTCTACCCCTGTGGCAACTAACAAGCTGTCGTCGGCGAGTGCCAGGCTTGTTGCAGAAGCAACGGGCAACTTTATCACGTTGATGGACGCTTTGAAGTTGAACTACAATACTAAAGCACAGCTACACCCACTTTTGAGCAATCTCGTGATTAGTCTCAACGAGATGGTGACACGCGAGAATAGACAGGCGGTGGCGTTGGAATTTCCAGGCAAATCGAAGTTGGTCAGCTGGCTAATCCGACTTAATAACTTTTCTGAAACTGATGCTTTATCCAGCGACGACTCCGAGGCGTTTCTCCAGGACTTGGATGTATCCTACCGTGGATTCTACGAGTCGTTGGAATGAGCGTGATTTTGGGAAGAGATTGCATGGTTTTGCCCTAACAATTACATCAACAATTACTTGGGCCCCCTATCAACTACTAACATTTTGTTACGTCAACATTTGCATGTTCTTTTGCATTAACCCAACCACCTGCCATGCATGTTTCATGGCATAAATTTTTCATCATAATGTCGTACAGCTGCACGTTGCGTACCTCGGTCTCAGATGAAGACTGGGTCAATGGAATCATGACTTTTCCCCACTTGACTCATGACATTTGGCCACTTGACTTGTCCTCAAGCCAGACATGAAGCTAGCCCTCCAGCTGCAGGAATTTGGCCCTAAGTCCGGTCACAAAATCACCCCGGATTTCGAAAACCTCTTCAGCGCCAATTCCTCTACTTGCTATACCTCGGTCATCACCCTAAGAGTGCTTTTTAGCACATCCTCGACACAAGAAAAACTCTTTCGCCGAAATGTGTCAACTCCTGCAACAAAAATAAATGATCAAGGCCAGGAAACTCCGAGGTAGATGGAATGGCATCTCAGGAAACTGGAAGCAGACGACTAAACAAACAAACTACCAATGATAGAGCTGTAGTGAGAGAATTGCCCACGCATGTGCAAACGCGATGGAAACCGAGAGAAAGCCGTTGATATCTGTTTACATTTTGTGCCGTGTTCTTATAGAGATTGTCAAGCAAACTTCTGAAAACGCATAAGGCACCGAGTTTGGTAGCAAGCTTGAGGAAATTGTCTTCAATCTAGTCAAAGTGAACCACTCATCGGGCTGGCCGATTGAATCCTCTTTTCAGAATTATTCCGATCCATGTCTGAAAAGCGATTTGCGAGTGTGAGTGTGAATGATCGCCTTGTAGCCGATCTCGAGAAGGTGCCACTAACTATGGCTCACGAAGGTAAACCGCGAATTCGTCTTATTCATGGAATGCAATACTTGAGGTTGGGAAACTATCCACTCGAGAATTTTGAAGAAGGTTCAGAATTTTCAAAACTTGACTACAGTCTTTCGCAAGTCCAAAACCCCACCATCGTTTTCGCTTATGTGGAGGTTTTAAGCAGCTTGATTATACCACTAACATCAGACCTGATCATGGTGATGTGAGGGGTTTGCTTGGCTGTGTGAGGGGTTTTCGTTATATGGAA
Source organism: Metschnikowia lunata (assembly GCA_030583235.1). Lineage (NCBI taxonomy): Eukaryota > Fungi > Ascomycota > Pichiomycetes > Serinales > Metschnikowiaceae > Metschnikowia > Metschnikowia lunata. The sequence continues at coordinate 84,751 of JAJMHP010000044.1, forward strand.
GTTAAGGAATGGTGGTATTCTAAAGATATGATTCAGTGAAAAAAAGCAACATTGCTCAAGTCTGAGAATCATTGATCAGCAAGCCGGAACAGTCAACTTTTGAACCGTCAACTTTTCAACCGTCATCTTTCGAATAGCCTTCCTTCTAACCAGTGCCGTGACTTACAGTCTAATTAGGTACATTCAGGTGTACGATCCAAAATCCATCGTTCCCGCACAGGCCCATCAGCTTGGTACTAAAACGGGGAGAAATAGACAATACGCTGATTTATGAAAGTTTGAAGGACCTTACCATCCCGTGGAACAAGAAGAGTATCACGCTGATAATAACATCAGAAGGTATCTAATGTACCTTTAGAGATAATTTGTGACGGCTGAGGGAATGATGACAGGTGTAGAGATTGTAGCTTTTTCTTACTTTCAAACTGTAAACTCTGGGAAACAGTCATTCTGGATCAATAGCTTTCGTTGTGAATAACCGGGGCGAAAAAAAAAATTAAAAAATTAAAAAAAAAAAAAAACGATGTTAAAATAAAATATCGCTTGGAGTGAGTGCTAAGCTGGCGTACGCCGTAGACCAGGATTAATGAGAAGCTTTAAATCTTTCTGGAAATGAAGCCTTGTTTTTCAGAGTACGGGACTCCGGCGTGGACAATTTACATAAAGGAATCGTTAAAAACACATTTAAATAAATAAAAAACATTTGATGGTCAAAATCGAATATACAAAAGGAAAACGCTCAAACATTCAAGTAGAACGTCCTTTCAAATCTCACATTGCGCCTCAAATGCTTCATGTGCTCTGTTCCTTCCGCAATCAACTTTCCTCTGTCTTTAACCGAAATTGGTGGGATGTAATGTCCCGATTGCCGTCCTTGTGAAAAGAGCAAACTTGACTGGATCAATAAGTTATCCTCCATTAAATTTCTTATCCACTGGTACGTTTCTTTCGATAGTGGTAGGATACTCAGTAATGACGTGAAATTAGAGTACACTCACCCAGTGCTGTATCTTTTTCGAACAATCGGACATAGCTTTCAATCATCGTACATACAAAGACGATGACCTTTGAAATCGGGAATTCAAATACCATTTCGTACATCGAAAGTTTGCATTTTTCTTAAAGTTTTAGCTGGGAGATTTTCGACAGCTTTAGGAACCATATCAACAGCTTCGAAAGGTCCCGCGTTGCGTGTGTCAGGCAGCTGCTCTTGAAGTTGCTAGGCAATGACTGACCTGTCGAAGGATTCCATTAATCGCCGGAGTTATACTATTTTAGGTGCCATAGGGGCACAAATATGGAACTGTTTCTTTTGTGAGAAACTGTGGTTTCCAAATTAGCTCATTTCATTCACTTACTTAACTGCTTGCAATACAACCATAAAAGTGGAGTTTAGGACTAGCTTTAATGGCCTCTAGGGTAATACTTAACCAGTATCTGTATACTCTAATCTCAAGAATTTGATGAGTACAACACACCAGTGGATAAGAAATCCATTAAAGAAGGATTAGTTGAGTAAGTCATTTGGCTTTATCTATTCACAAGGACGAAAATCCCGCAGATTTCAATACACCACTATAAGATGAAAGCAGAAGGAGAAAAACGCATAACAGCTTACCGAGCCGCAAAGTTAAGTTTGAGAATATTAATGTGAGACGTTCTACGCGATGGTTTAAGCGTTTCATCACATTCAATCACCGATTTTGCCCGAGAAATGTAAATTGTACACAGGGTAGTTCCCTACTCTAAAGGAATTCACTCACAGAATTTTCCAAAGCTTTTTCTTGAGCCCTTAACCTATTAAAGCTAGGCACTTGCTGTAAGCGATATTATCTGTGGGGCCTGGACTTGCACAAGGAAAGTCATGGATCCAGATAGCCATGTCACTCCAGATAGCCATGTCACCGCAGCTTGAAAGTAAGGCAAGATTACAAGCCATATCCTTGTTCTCATTTCCTAGGCCATTACAAGTTGATTTCCTAAATATTTGTATTGCCTTTTGTTCATTTTTGACCTTAATTCTCTTCATGTTCCACCTCATGGTGAGGAACTGCAAACTTTCGTACATTCATCGTACATTCGTCGTCATTCATCGTACATTCGTCGTCATTCGTCGTACATTCGTCGTCATTCGTCGAACATTCGTACATTTATATCGGACATGTCTGAACGAAAACGATGGATTTTGGATCGTACAATACGTCGTATTTGGACTGTACCATACAGCACTGCACTCACCCATGGCTATAGGCATAAAACGTGTGCAGCGATAATAATGAATATTTTTATCATCAGTCTTTCAAATATACTTATAAACCTTTAGTATATGAAGGCTTTACCGGAGAAGCTGCTTCGCTCAACTGGCCCGTTCAGCTGGTATGCACTTTATTCCGTTCCAGTATTCCAGGCATGACTAATAGTTTTAGGATTTGTTTGAATTCGTGGCGGTCGAGTGCCTCTTGTTCCGCATAGCAAAGAAGACCTTCGATGAGGCCTAAAGCCTCAGAGTGCGTGATCATTTTCTTCTTCTCAGATTTGTCCTCGAACCATTCGGAAAGTTGACATTGAGTAATTCCCGGATTGGGGTCTGAATGATTGAGGGGACGAAAACTCTCATGATCAGTTGTCGACGATGTTCTTTGTGGCATTTTGATGTCTATAACTAGCCATTTTAATTGTGCACCAAAATTTTGAATACGCCTATAGTCAGCAGGTTTTGGCCTATGCATGTATATCATGCCCCAGTTCCATTTTTGAAGCAGAATGAAGTGATTGTTCGTACAGATGTGATGCCTATAGCCATGAGAGAGTGTGCATAGCTTTGGACAAGTATTTCCATGATGACCAGTAAAACAAAACTAGTCAGAGTTGCCAATTTTACCAAGAAGTGTCTTGCAAGTGAGCCAGTTACGTCACTCAATGAACTGAGCTGACTTGAAAACTGCAATTTTCAAGACAGTGAAGGTTCCAAATTTGTGCTCCTATGACATCTGAAAAAGCAAATCGGATGAATCAGTAATTGATACGCTTCATGGAGCTACTGTAATTCTTTCAGTCATTTCCACAAACCCTTTATGAAAGCTGCCGATGAACGAAATCAGATTTTAGTATGTCGTTTTACAGGTCACCGCCTTCCTGAGACAATATCGAGGTCTGTCGTTTTCGTAAAATCGTTGTTCGCTATTTACGACGATGCACGAGACACAGCACTGCTTCCTACCGTCATACCTCCCTTTCATTTACCGTACATCCACACAAACACCTAGACGATCGACTCAATCTGTTCCGCATAGTTTAACACATTCTTGATCATGGCGGCGTTGTCTGAGGTCAGCGTTTTCTCCTCTCCATTATCAAAGTACACTTTTCCGTTCTTAAACACCCAATTTTGAACATCGAGCTCGCTACGCAAGACCTGCTCAAACGCCAGATCCGACTGCTCTTGTGGAAAGTATAATAGCGTCTTGCAGTTTGTGATTGGAATGGAATCGCTCGTCTTTTCAAGTGAACGAGCAATCTCATGGCGCAAAGTGTTGCGTAAACTCTCAGTAAAGTGTCTGTACTCCTTACAAGGCAACTTGGCGTCATCCTGTAACAGTCTCCAGATCTTGATATAGTTGCCCTCCATCAAGTTGCGCTCCAAATCTATCGGATATTGCAAGAAATGATCTTTTTCAATGTCGATAAGTGGCGAACTATAAATAGCCTCTAATTCCACATGGTACTTACTAATTTGGCCTTGTGAAAGCAAGTAGATCAAAAACAACGAGATGATCTTGGTGGAGTCCGTATTAGCCTCGCGCTGCTGGTGCAACTTCAGCGCCCCGTAAAAGGGTCTTAAGGAGGCGAAGTAGTTTTCAAACCCCGTGTATTCGGCGCTTAAAAGCAGCAGTAAAGCGCCAATTTCCAAGATCCGCTCAGCAATCTTCAAATCGTTCAATTGCTCGTTGGTGCTTGTGTTTTCGACCGTTGGTACGAGCAAATTGTGTTTGATCAACTCGATCTTAATGGGAGGAAGCAACTTTTGGCATTTCTCGTAGTTCTCGGCGTCAAACAGACCGTACAACTCCTCTGCGAGTTTGGGAAGCGCCATAATTTTATGTGTCTCGTTCAAGTGAAAAAAATGATCGAAATCGCTCTGGAATAAGCGGTGGTGTTGGTGTTTTTTCTGTGTAAAGAAGTTGTAGGGTTTGGGGTTTTGGGGGTTGGTGAGGCAAGTGAGCTTTGTCGTTTTAGGTGGTGGCGCGGGGTCGTGCGCGTGCGAAACCTCGTCGCCGCAGCTGCAAAATAGACAGTGACAGGATCATTGCATTCAGTGTCTTTTCCTGCTTCGAATGGATATCGGCAGGAAATCGATATAATTCGGAAAAAAGAACAAGCTTGGACAAATTTGGAGGAGAGAATTTATTGACAGCTCAAGGAATGCTGTATTTTCTTTCCGGTTTTTGGTTGGTTTAGGCCTGACGGTTTGAAGACAAGAGAAGCGCTTGAACGGTATTTTAAGTTTGGTAAGAGGGACAAATTGATTCAATAATCAAGATATTCAGTAATAAGAAAATTATCAAGTACATGCACTCTTGGCTTGCTTTGTATGCTTTTGTGCATTGCCCACACTGATTCGAAATCATAAGTTTCCAATTCAACCGGTAACTATAGACTTCAAATACCCAACCTTTGCTGAGTAAGAGTGTGTGATTGAGTTGTGGTTGATTACAGTTAAATGTGAAAAGTTGTTGAAAACGTCACCAGATATCTACCCTTCCGAAGTTAAAGTGAATGATGAAGAGACGTGAAACAAATTGCTTTGAAGACAAGTCAAGCATACATTACTCTGCAACTTTCCAGGGGGCGACGTAGAATTCTACTCGTTTCACTTTTTATTTCCCAGATCACAAAAGAGTATTGTTCTATTTCACCTCATGTTAAATTTTACTAGAAGGTGCAAAACCTGCGAACCGATTCTGATCTCTTCACATTGGACTGCAAAAACCTAGGAATATTGATGGAATTCAAATCTTGTACGGTAGTCAAGCCGTGGTGTTTGCAACTCAAATTCAAGTAGCCTTTCAAAAGATATCGAGTCTGAGTTCCTTAACTAGGTGGACCAAATCTAATAGAAAGGGCCGACATCAAAAAATCAGTAAGACCTATGCAAGCCATAAAACTCTGAGCTTTCAGCTGAACTGTCACCTAGCCCTCTAATATATAGACTAATTCAACATCTACACATCTATGTTTGACATGGCTGCTACCAATGTCGGATGTGACAACATCTGCACCACCCATTCGAAAACCCAGATCTTAACAAGTCCACATTTTGGTTAGGGTTATGATTGTCACTGGTGATCTTTGTCACATTGTCCACGAGTGTTATGATTCTATAGAGCCAAACATAATTTCTCACAGTTCATTAATTTATCAATAACCTTTAGAGACTAGCTCCCAAGAAGTTGTAGCAGAAAAAAGTACATCCACCAATAGAGCCCTACTCTTATTTATTTAAAGTCAAAAATGATATTTGCATTTATGTTCCTTTTCATTGATTAAAACAACCGATTACTAATCTGCGAACAACGGAATTATAGTAAAGCCAATTGTAACAGCGAGAAGATTACTAATCTCGGACGCCCGATTTTGGAAGATTTCTGACGAGAAGATGGAATGCCCAATTCAGGCTGGTTTAATACTCCAATTCTGAATAAGTTCTCGGGTCACGATTATCTGTAAGCTCTTCGATACTTTTAAACACACCAGGCAAAAGAACAATCACTTGGCTTCTCGGTCACTCGATTGATATATAGTGATATTCTTTGATTTAATCACTTCTTTTTACAACCCGGTCTTCTTTATTTGAAAGAAATGTCATATTACAGGGTTCAGCTTGGGTGATCTCTCTCCCACCATTTCACGAATGAACTGTATAACAATAAAAAGCCTCCTCTACTAGATCGCCACCTCAAATCGAGCCGGAGCACTAGCCATTTTGTCCTCTGACAATATTCGATATAGAGAATAAACTAGTACCGGTATAATAGCGAATCTCATTTATCTTCTAGCCATTTATCCGTAATAAGCACCGTCGACGATATTTATTTCAGTATAATCAACAATTAATAATGCATCACCATGAGCTCTAAATTAGCTGATGTTCGCAGCTACTGGAGCAAACCTCCGAGGGCGGCCTGCCGCGCGGCGACCCCCGGAACTGCACCACCCAATGCGCGAGGAGAGCAAAAAAATGAGTAATTGTTGGCGAGTTCCGAGGGTGAAAAAATACCACCGGCTTCCCTGAAGCATTTCGAGTCATCTTCAAGTCAGCTCCATTTCAACCCAATTTCTTCTTCCTTCGACAAACACAAACACGAATACCCCTGGATAATGTGTGGAATTTACGCGGCCTTTAGGCAAAACGACGTGGAGTCCTTCAAGGAAAAAGCACTCCAATACGCAAAGAAAATCAGACACAGAGGCCCAGATTGGTCTGGCAATGTAGTTGCTAACGACACCATTTTGTGCCACGAGAGATTGGCCATTGTGGGCTTGGATTCGGGCGCCCAGCCCATCATTTCTCCTGATGAGAGGTACTCTTTGGCTGTCAACGGAGAAATTTACAACCACATCCAGTTGAGAGAGGAGTTGAATGATTATAAATATAAGTCGTTATCAGACTGTGAACCCATTATTCCGTTGGTGGAAAAGTACGACATTGATGCCCCCAAGCACTTGGATGGTATGTTTGCATTTGCCTTGTACGACAAGAAGGCCGACCGCATCATTGCCGCCAGAGACCCGATTGGAATCGTGACGTTGTACATGGGTAAATCACTGAAACTGCCCAAGACCCGTTACTTTGCCTCGGAGTTGAAATGTCTTATTGACGAGTGTGACGAGATTTTTGCTTTTCCTCCTGGCCATGTGTATGACTCCAACACGGACGAAATCACCAGATACTTCACGCCTTCCTGGTGGGACGGAACCCAAATTCCTAAGGAACGTGTCGACTATAAGAAGGTCCGGGAAACGTTGGAGATGGCCGTCAGAAAGAGATTGATGGCCGAGGTGCCCTACGGAGTTCTCTTGTCCGGAGGCTTGGATTCGTCGTTGATTGCGTCGATTGCCGCGAGAGAAACGCAAAAGGCCACTGACAGCTTGACCAGCGAATGCATTGACGCCAACAAGGAGTTGTCTGGAGTGGATGCTTCGGGGTCTTTGCACACGTCGAGCTTTGCCAGGTTGCACTCGTTCGCCATTGGATTACCTGGCGCGCCCGACTTGATTGCCGCCGAAAAAGTGGCGCATTTTATCGGGTCTATCCACCACTCGCACACCTTCACCTTGGAAGAAGGCTTGGACGCGTTGAACGACGTCATCTACCACTTGGAGACATACGATGTCACCACCATCAGAGCGTCGACGCCCATGTACTTATTGTCGCGCAAAATCAAGGCCCAGGGTGTCAAGATGGTGTTATCTGGAGAAGGATCGGACGAGATTTTTGGCGGCTACCTCTACTTTGCCAACGCTCCCTCTGCCGCCGAGTTCCATGAGGAGTGTGTCAAGCGTGTCAAGAACTTGCACTACGCCGATTGCTTGAGAGCAAACAAGTCGACTTTGGCCTGGGGCTTGGAGGCCAGAGTGCCCTTCTTGGATAAGCAGTTCTTGGAGGTTTGCATGAACATCAACCCTGAGGACAAGCTCATCAAGCCTGCTGAGGGTAAGATCGAGAAGTACATCTTAAGAAAGGCTTTCGACACTAGTAACGAGCCAGGTGTCAAGCCATACTTGCCTGAGGAAATCTTATGGAGACAAAAGGAGCAGTTCTCCGATGGTGTGGGATACTCTTGGATTGACGGGTTGAAGGACGCTGCCGAGGCGGCTGTTTCAGACGAGGAGCTCGCCAACCCTAAGCCCGAATGGGGAGATGATGTGCCACAGACCAAGGAGGCTTACTGGTACAGATGCAAGTTCGATGAAATGTTCAACAAGTCGAAGGCGGCGGCTTCTACGGTGATGAGATGGGTGCCCAAGGCCGAGTGGGGCTGTCATGCGGATCCTTCTGGAAGATACGCTTCCACTCATGACCACAAGGTGGAGAAGTAGGATGGGTCATGAAAGGGGTCATGAAAGGGTCATGAAAGGGTCACGAAGGGGACACCGTTAATTATGGACTATGTTACGATAGCACTCTGTTTTAATAGCACTCTGTTTTTATAGACTAGTATTACCCGTCCCTCACTGGACATATTCCTCGAGCCACAGAGTTACACTAGCCGCGTCCCGCTGGAACCACGAGGCGTTGATATGGATCTGGTCCAACACCTGCGAAAGGGCTCTCTCAAACCCATGAACATCCTTCTCTGAAAAGAAATCTCTCACCTCCGTCTCCATTTCGAACGACAGATAGTTGCACAACGTCACCTTCACAAAGCGGTCCAACACCACCATATTCGTCGACATGACCGCGTAGATTTCGTCATAGTTGTCCTTGAAAAACTCCCACAACAACCCGCGTGTCTTTGGGTTCTTTGCAAGCGACACTGCAAGAAAGTGGGCGTCCATAGTAGGAATCACGCTCTCGTCAACCAAATACGACAACATCTTACGTGCCACACCCAAATCTGAAGTCACACCCAAAGCACTCAATGCTACTTCCCGTGAATCCAATGCCTCTGGGTGTGTCACCTGGCGCAAGATAAAGGCAAAGTCGTCGTCGCTCACCTTGTCTTGTGAAACCACCGACCGCAACACAAACGTCCGCATGGACGAGTCGATAGTACCGTCTTGTTTCCACTTCTGAAATGCGTTATCAGCGACTTCTTTCAACGCCGGAATGTGGAGCGTGGCTGCAGTGTTCATGACAAGCGACCTTAACTTCAAGCCCGAGTAGTCGTCGCGGTTGACCTCCTCCTCAGCATATTGTGTGGCCAATTTTGTGTAAACAAGCTGCAAAAACGCCTCAACCTTGGTCCTTTGGGTACCGTTAGAGGCAAACACAAGCGAAACAGCAGAGAGACGCACCGCCAATTCGTGCCACGTGGCATACGTTGTTCCCAAAAAGTCGTTGTCCAAAACAATAGTTTTGGTCAAGTCCAAGAAGGTCAGCGTGGATGTATGCTTATCTCCTGATACAGCAATGGCCGCCACATCGGCAATCACGCCTATCTTGTCCTTGGTCAGGAGCTTATCAAAATAGGCCAACACGTGCTTTTCGAAAAACGCCGGCGCATAGTTCACACGCAACGGGGCACCGGTGTCTCTGTTCAACTTAAAGGGCCCGGAAATACGCGATTGCACGTCCACTGAGCGGTCAGAGAACGACGTCAATGAAAACGTGTTGTTTTCAGACCTTACTGAAACAGGCACCCACCACGTGGTTTCATTTTCTTCGGGTCTCACGTCGCCGCCATTGAGAAATCGGGACTGGCTCATGTGAAGGGTACCATTCTCGGATTTAGACACCTCAACTATTGGAAAACCAATCTTTAAGATCCATTCGGCCATCATCAGCGACACATCTTGTCCACTAACATCGGACACTGCCCGCCAGAGATCCTCGGATGTGGCATTTCCAAATTGATTCTCGTGCAAGTACTTCCCCACACCTTTGAGAAAAACGTCAGTACCCAAATGCGTCAGGAGCATGAGAATGGTCAGAGCTCCCTTCAAGTACGAGATGGCGTCGAAAAGCTGGTCGATGTCCAAGGCGTCGTGCACCGCCACCTTGATCGGATGGGAATTGCGCAATCCGTCGAGTCGTAATGCCTCCTGCAACGATGTCAGTACGAAATCAGCAAAAATGTCCCATTCTGGAAACAAGCAATCCACGGCGTAGAAGCCAACCCACGTGGCAAAGCCTTCGTTGAGCCACAACTCATCCCACCACTGCATGGTGACCAAGTTTCCAAACCATTGGTGAGCGATCTCGTGCGCCACCACATATGCCACTTTTTGCTTGTACGAGGGGTCGGACCTAGCCGCCGAGTACAAAAGCGCCGTCAGCCGGTACGTGATGAGCCCCCAGTTCTCCATGGCGTTGTGTGAGAACGCGTGTACTGCCAACAAGTCCAACTTGGCCAAAGGGTACTTTACCCCGAACACTTTACTGAAGAGATCCACGATTTTCGGTGCGATTTCAAGAGCAAGCTCCGCGTCCTGGGTGTACCCTCGTGTGGTGTAGACTCGTACGGGCAACGGTTTGTCGTCGGCGTAAGTAGTGGTTGTAAAAGACTCGATATAGTCAAAATCACCTATGGCCCATGCCAAAAGGTAGGTGGACATGACCGGGGTCTTTTGAAATGTGACAGTTTTCTGGCCGCCTTCTGACAGCTTCAGTTTGTCCACGGGCGTGTTTCCTAAAACGGTCAATTCCGGGTCTGTGGTGATACTGACAGTGAAGGTAGCTTTCAAAGCTGGTTCGTCGAGACAAGGGAACGCTCTTCTGGCGTCTGTGGCCTCAAATTGTGTGGAAAGCATGTGTTTTGTCTTTCCTTCTTCCGTATACGACGACTTGTAGAAACCAGCCATGTTGGTCTGAATCTTGCCGCCAAAACAAACATCCACAAGTAAACGGTCGCCCACCGTTGCGAAATCAGAGTCAAACTTTACGACAAAGTACTCTTTTTTCTTGTTTTTTTCGACAATTGTACCTTCAAGCTTGGTCTGCTGGTATTCTGCCGTCACACTGTCTATTTGCAAGTCTCGGTAGTGCAAATACACATGGCTTGTTTTCGCCCGTACTAAGAAATTGATAGTGACGCGTCCTTGGTATGCGTTTTCTGTGATTTCGAATATCGACAAGTCGTAGTGTTCGGGTACGAGCGAGTCTGGAAGTGCGTCATAATATGGTTTATTCGGACACATGGTGTTTGGGCTCCGAAAGTGGGAAATAAACAGATAACGGGGTCACCAGACAAATTGAGCGGAGATGGATCAGTGCAAAGGCCAGTGCTCACAACGTGGTATGTACAGTATAGTTTGGTGATTCCGGATAAGCCGGAATTGGGAATGTATCTGGGAGTGCTCAGTAGCCATTGGGCTGCAAGCTGTCTGGGATCGCAAATGAGCCCGGAAATATCAGAAAGGAATCTATCACAAGTGGTTGAAAAAACAAGGTTTCCGGAATTTATAAAGTGGAAGTGTATGAATGAATACTTTAAGAATCTGCACTCATTTCGAAGTACCCGGGGGTAGTAAGGAGGTTCACCCAGCCATTGTAAAGTTGTGGCTCGCCTTGTAGAAGTTTTGGTCGGTGGGTGATCTGAGCTTGTGTAAGCTGGAGAACGCTCTTGTGAATTAGAAAAGACTTTCACTTCTTTGAAGATTGTTCCTTAATATGATGATCCCAGATGGTTTCAATTCAAACCTGGTAGTTTATAGTACGTCAGTGGTAGTCCAAGTAGCTAAGTGGATAGTGTTTTGTCTGCTTCAATATCGCCCGCTAGTTGAATGTGAAGGCCTTCTCTTACATTATCCACAATGTCCATAATATTCACCCTGAATGTAATAGTATTGATTGGTTTTCTTTAAAACGTTGTGAACACCTTAAAAGGGGCTGGAACTCATTGAAAACAGAAAACTTTTGCTGGATTGTGTAGACCAGACATCAGTTATTTTCTTGGGTCTAGTGGAGAGCCTTAGCTGGAAACCTTCACTAAGTTTTGAAATGTCAAGTAAATTTAAATACTCAATTTGTGATACTGACAGAAGATGCCTTTTCTACGGTGTTCTCTACTTCGACGTGGTAGTGGATTGTTGTGATTTATTGTGATTTATTGTAATGAAGTGCAGCTAATGTGAAACAAAACGCCTCACCGCAATGTTCCAATCAAACTTGAACCCCATACTTCACCATACCAAAGCTGACTAACTACACTAATAAGAAAGTACTCTGGCTTAAACACCACTCTCAACTATACCACGTTCTACTGTAATACTATACTTTGGAAGGTGTATTTTACCAGATGACAAAACTGAATCGAGTCTTGGAATTTGCTGGGAAAAGAGTCCAGAGGAAGCTCGAGATCATGGCTTTTCAGTCTATTTCTCGGTTATTATCGTGGAAAAGAAGGGACTCTCCATGAGCTTCCGAAAATGTCTCAAACTGATCTTGCTTGTCTGATATTCGGGGTGTCTTCTTTTGTTAGTTTACATTAATTGACCTAGGATGGATTCGATTGTTACAACTAGATGACCTATATCGTCCACTTCTAAATGTCGGAAGCTGTGATAATAAGGGTTGTTGAGATTAAATGCCTTCAAAAATTGTCAACCTTTGTTTTATCTATACTTCAGGCACTTTTCAAAACGAGGAGAGCAGTACACAAATCTTCCGAGGTCGAGTCAGTTATTTTAGTTTGCTCTACTATTTGGGCTTTCGCCTAAATTCTTCCACCACAATTTTCAAAAGATTGATGGAATTGCAGTTGTATACCGATTCCCAAAATCTCTCTCGAGATTTCCTTTTCCCTCGAAGGACCAATTCTAATATCAGACTGCCGAATTGGTCCTTCTTTTGTAGCCGAAAGGATTCTCCTGATATATAGTTGATGAAGTCGAAACAGCTCAAATGCACCCAGCACCCATTTGTTTTCTTGTTTACTTTTATTTGAACTCAACTCAGAAATACAGCGAGTCGAAAAACTTCAGAAGAACACACCTATTCATCAGACGAAGACCAAGATATCAATCTACAGCCCGATTACCACTAAAGAATGTGCCAAAAAAACAAGTAGACCAACTTCTACGAAATCATGTGTAACTGGCTCAAAGAGCATCTTTAACCTACCACATCATACGCTTTTGTATCGCACATGACTACCTTTCTTGGTTGTATCAGCTCTTACCCCATTAGATCATGGAACAAGCAGTCCCATGCCGACCTTCTCAAACTTTTCCACACTCTTCTGGTTATCTATACATGCAACCCGTCGTTTATCACATTTATTGCATTCGTGTCTACTGTTCTACTTTTTCAGAACCTTGTTCTTGTTGCGGTTCCCCCTACTCTTCTTGAAACCACGATTTCTAGCGCCCAACTCGCTGTTGACCTCATTGCTCAATCCACCGATTTCCTTGCCAAGGGCAGTACTAGGATCCACGCCAAACTTCTGCACACGGGCTAAATCCTTTCTAGAGATAGCAGCCAGAGCCTCGTCGCCGAATTTCTCGGCACGCTTGATTTTTTTCGTCAACAAATCGACAGCCAATGCCTTCCGCTCTTCCGGGGTCAATACTTTCTTTTCTGGCTTCTGTTCTGTTTCAGTAGAGTCAGAACCATTAGAACCGGCCAGAACCGCATCCGTCGGGGCAGCAGTAGTCTTGTTTCCGGCAATAGGGTCATTTTCCGTCTCCAAAAGCTCCTCCTGTGTTTCTTCAGTGGCATGGAGTTCTTGTGCTGGCACCAGGACATCATTCAATTCGTCGCCAGTTGTATGAGCTTCGGTCAAACGCGCAATCAAATCGGCTTTCTTACCATCTGTGGGCAACTCCTTCTCTTTCAACGCCTCTTTCAACTGGGCAACGGTCATAGAAGAGAACTGTGACATTTTGGATCAATGTAAGGGGGAACAATGAAAAGTCGGCGCTTCTGTCTGGGGTTTAAAGTTGATTTCAATGTTTCTGCTTCGTATATTGGAAATGTCGGTACCATGCCGCACTCGTGTGCAGGATGGGGCTTTGAAAGAGGTAAAAAGAGAGGATGAAGCCGGAGGACGGATTTCGAAAAAAGAAGAAGAAAACGCCAGATACGTGAGTTTGGCCTGCTTAAGATCTTTGGTGGGGGGCTTTTTATCTGTTTTACAGAGTTTTTGCTGGCAGATAGGGGTGTATGACTTTGAGCTTGGGATAACACCCGTGCATCCCGAGAAGCCGGTCCTGCCCAAACTTTTGGAGACAAGTAAAACGGCCACTTCTGAGTTTTATGAAGTGTCAGAAGTATCCCTTGAGTTTATCGAATCTGGAAGAAAGTGGTTTCGGTGTTTGTTTTGTAACATTCTGGATTTTTCTGTGCCAAAACAGACACCTCAGTATGTCAAAGCAGTGAGACCGAGTGACTGTCTAAAGCACCGAAGAATCAGACACATCACTTCCAATTTATTCATGTAGTCCTTTCATGTGTATCCATAACTGTCCAATACCACGATGAAATGTCTCCGTTGGAAATATCTCCTAAATTTCTACAAATCCGTCACCGGCTAGACACCGTGATATAAGTGACCTGCACATAGATCATCTCCAATGCCCCACTAATTTCACTACTTCAGCCTCACCTTGTTTAACTCCACGTGTTCGTTTTTCTTTGCGTGCTCTTCACTAGCATTCCCGAAATTCCATCAGTTTTCGTTTACTTAAAACAAGTTGTGAGTTTTTCATTCTTTCGAATGGACTTGCTCTTCTGCTCTCTGGGTTTTTCTGCTTTTCTCCGGCTTGCTCTTAACCCCATGTAATCATCCGAGTAATACCTTATTCTCCCACTTCACATTGTGTGGAAAAATCTGAAGGCTTAAAGAGAAAAGTTTGACCTCGTTTTCGTGTCTTTTTCAGCTATCCCGAAGGCAAACAGAACTGAAGTTCCTCACCCACAACACTTGGAAAATAGGAAATATCAGCGCATTGGAGGCCTTCAGGATTCTGCCTTCCTCTCACATTTCTCATGTCCATTCGTTTTCACGACAAGGCATGTAAAAACACCAATATAATCACAGAAACAATCGGGCTTGTAATTATACATGAGTTTGACACACTCGTATCACTCGACTGTACTTTTCCATCTTCATCGCATTCGTTAGTTCCAGTTGTGGCCCAAGCTAGAGCATCTGATAACGATCAGCAAGACAGTCTACTGTTTGGCACTGTTGCTGGGATCGTTACCTTGAAGGCTCTTTTTCCTCCAATCTTGCTCTACATCCGCACATCCAACACCAATATTAACGTCATCAGCACCACTCCCATCAACAAAAGAGCAATGGCTAGAAACCTAGTGGCAGGAAACTCGCCTTTCCGAAGCGCCAGCTGCACCAGCAAATACCGGTAGAGACCTATGACCATAGTCACAAGCAGAAAAACGCCTGCTAGCACGCCAAATGGCTTCCCAATCGCTTGCAAACTACCTACGCCGTGGCTGTTTTTTAACGTGTACGAACTTCCTTTATAAACGGCATCATGGGCTCGGAGCTGGATCGAATAGAGCTGCAAAAACGCTATTGCAAGCGTCATCATTACAAGCGCCGTGCGAGTCCAGGCCAAATACGTTCTTTCGTTGGCCAAATGGTCTCGGGCCACCAGTCCCGTGTTATCTAGGAGAAGGGAGTGTTTTTTCCATCGAGCAAAGAACATATCTAGAGTAGTTTGACCGGCTAGTGAATTGTGGTCATTTTTTTCGCCATCCAGAGTATCTGTATTGTGGGAGTTTCGGGCCCTAAGACTCAAGGTTCCGTTCATTAGACTGGAAACAAGGCAAATCGAACTACAGTAATTCGCTTCGCAAGAGGTTACAGAGCATGCACGGTTACGAGCACTTGCAAATTATCTATGCGCTTGGGATCGATAGAGTGAACCCCTATCAAGCACCTTTAAGCCAGTGAAACTTATTTGAGTTTTTTGATTTTTTTTTATTTCATTAGAGAGGTTATTTTCGACTATTCTACACTATTTAGGTGTGAAGGTGGGCAGTTTCCGTTACCATCGAAGACGTTGATTAATGCTTTGTCTTTCTGGCAATCAAAGCGAGCATGTTGCACTTTTGCTGGGAGATCGGAAAATCTCTGAAAGTCTTGAAGTGAATATTTTTGATGTATTCAAACTCTGAAATCAATTAATCAGACGATAAATGATTGACTGAGATGTCTTGCCGGATTTTGGCGAGATCTATTTCCCAAGTTTTTATTGTCCCGCAGTGATTTACTCGCTCAAGTGTTAGGAATTCTAGGCGTGCTTCTAACAGATTCCCTTCTTCTTTTCTTTCTTTCTTTCTTCTCTCTTTCTCTTTTTCTAGCAATTTCCTCTTTCTTTGAAAATAAAAGCTTTAGCAGGCACTATTGTTGGCAAAAGGGATTGCACCAGACCTATGGAAGCAGAATTCTTCATTAGTATATTAGCTGCCCGATTGCGAAACTCAAGAAATCACCGACTTACTCTTGATGGGCTTCCTGGAGATTTAAGAGTATTATAACCAAATATTTTCAGACTGGATCATTACATTTTTTTCATAATATATTGCCCTCTTCATGTACGTAGTGCCATTATATATATAGCATTTACCACCAATTAACTTTACTTCCATTTTGTGGGTTGGAACTTTTCTTATGTTTCATTTGCCAAAGTCTTTCTTTTGCAATAGTCTTTTTCAACGGAAATCTACTTTGTCTATGAAAAAATACAATGTGTTTTCTGACGTATGTGGTCTTTGTCTCGGTAGTTCTCTTGTTTGAAAGGAGATTAACTCTGGAGTGTGATCAAAGCAGTGTAAGCACTTCTGGTGCTAGAACAATTACAATTGTTCACTAGTCTTTACAGCAGTTTAGAGGTGTGAAGCTACTGGTAAGTGATGTTTCCCGCTTAGGCAATAAAAGTTATTTTGGAGCTGTACTCGTTACCACCTTTTCAATTAGCTGACCCATTGTCAGCTTTATTAATAATGTGACTGACTTCTCCGTATTGATTGGTTCCAGACTAGTTTTACTGGAAGACCCCATTTAATATATCGTTCAGACATGAGATCCCTAAGAGCAAATAAAACTGGCTAAGTTTTGGGGCTCTCAAAACATTGCGAGAAATGCCGTTCTCTGATTACCTTTCACCTTCATCAGCCGAATCATTATACTTCTGTGCACAATGTGGTTCTGCGAGACAAATATACAGATATGCATGTAGTATTAGCGTTTTGAACGCTTTGTAGGTGATATTTCTTTGATCTTTCTTTGGTTTTTTTCAGTCTGGGGATCCTCAAAAACAAAACGAACACGTTCATGAAAAACAAAAGTGGGTGTAAGAAATAGAGAGGTTTAGTAATGCTTTCAATGAACTGGTAGAAGGAAGTCTGTCGTAAACAGACTTGGCCATCCATTTCAAATCTTGAGTAGATATAAAAATTGGACTATTTCAGTATAAGGACTCTTACAGTGATGGTTCAAGTAAGATGCTCAAAAGATTGATATTACACCATGTATATCACATCTCAAATTGCCGTGCTGAGTTCTTTCGATCTACATTCTGTGATGAGTAAGAGAAGTTTAATTACCGAGAATGTAAATTATCGGGAGAAATTAATCGTGAAATCATTCTTTAAAAGAACCTTCGGATGGCTCGTGTTCTATCTTCTTTTTTTACGTTAGTAAGAGGTAGAGCCAATAATATTAGCAATATCTACAGCATACCCAGTCTCATTGTTTTCTATAATTATTCCGAAGAATTAAGTGCCTGAAACTTGACGTAAACTATTAAACCTTTCTGAAAATTTCTTGTCAACTTTATTTCCATCACCCCGATATAAAACTAATCATACTCAACAACCTCTTAGGCCTGGTCACTCTTTCTCCGTCTCACAAAGGATACACATCAATCTCTTCATTGATTGAAACCTACTTTTATCCCCACTTTATCCCTACAGTTTCAGACCCTTTCAAATCGTCTTCAATACGCCATCAAGTTCCGACTCCTCATCCCTAAAATGACCGAGTTCAATGGCGACAAACTTTCCGATGATACAACTCAAAACCACACCGCGATACTTGTATGAACCTCAAGTTTTACCAGATCAGAACTACTTCAATCTGGGCTTTGCTACCCCTATAATCCTTATTACCCCGACCTTAAACCAATGGAAATATCGGTAGTAGCCTTGTCAAAGAAATTGGTAAGTGACAAACAATAGATTGTAACGCCAAAAGCTGATGAAATATAAGTAATAGAGGGTTCTTGTTCGCGTTGATTATTATTTGACAATGTTTGTACAACAAAGAATAAAGTAGACAGAAAGATGATAGAGCCAATGAATGTCTTTGGAGCAGTGTTGATGCCATTACTAGGTGTCTCATTTGGGCAAGTTGCACTCAACTGTCGGACAATGATAACCCGAAATGGTAATGATCGGGCAACGGATCCACAACCTGTATTATGATATTACACAGGGGATTTACACTCATCACTACCATTGAAGTTAGCTGACCCATTGTCAGCCACAACTACATAATGACCGGCTTTCCCACTCTAAGTGTTGGAAAGCCAGACTGGTTTCACTAGAGGATCTCACTTAATACATAGGCAGATATAACAACCCTGACAATTATCAAGCAAGAGATAATGATCAAGAGATCATCCATTGAAAAGGTTCCTTCCACGTTCTCCTCGTCATCACCACTCATAAGTTCCGTGCTATTTTTGTTTGTAGTATCATCGTCAGAGTTTTTATTCTCAAAAGGAACATCATTGTGAACTCCAGTACTGAAAGCATCGGTTCTACGCTTCTTTCTTGTAAAAGGGGCAGTGGCACTTTGAGTTGGCACTTTGAGTGCCTGGAGTAGATCTATTATATTTTGATTTCCAATTTTACAATAAACTGGATGTAGCTGATCAAACTTGTGTAGAAAGATTAAAGTACTTGTCATGTTTTATCTATACTCATACATTACACGGCTTCTGCCGTCTACTTCATCCGGTGCTTTTCCCCCGATCGCTATATCTCCATGCTGTACTGGTCCACAATCAACAAGCTCTCACCCCCATCGAGAATCTGGAACAAACCAACCTTCTCATACTCGTCAATACACGCAGCAAAGTGTTCTGCGGTAAAGCCCTTGGCTAACATGCGCTCACGTAATCCGGCCATGCTGATCTGGCTCGTCTGCTCCTCTCTCACGAGACGACGAATATGGTTCATGATCTGTGATACCGGGTCCTCGCGTTCGTGCTCGCGGGTCTCCATCGACAGCTTCGACACCAGCAAAAGACGCAAGGCCTCGTCAACGTCGTTCTTATTGACGGTATCGCCAAAACGAATCCGGGCCAACGCCTGCGAAAGACGCAAAATCCCCAACAACGTACGGGGCGTGATGTGGACAAACATCTTGGCCGAGTCCTGGTTGCGGTGCGACTCCTTGCGCATGTTGATGTACGATTGGGTCACGTACTCGCCCACTTCCTTGGGCACCACGGGCCGGAACGTCCGGGCAACAGAAATGTACTGGCGGATCGTCTGAGGGTCAAGAGGCTTGTACTCCATGGGCGGCTGGTGGTTGTGTTGGTGCACGTAGGTCACGTGACGAGCCAACTGTTCGTCCCCGGCTTCGCTGGCGTGGTCCAACATCAAAAACATGATATCGAAACGCGACAAGAGCGCCGCCGGTAAGTTGATGTTTTCGTGGGGCGATAACCGTGGGTTGTAGCGGCCGTACAACGGGTTAGCGGCGGCCAAAATCGATGTTCTGGCGTTCAACGTGGTGTTGATACCTGCTTTGGATATAGAGATGGTCTGTTGCTCCATCACCTCGTGGATTGCTGTGCGGTCACTCTCTTCCATCTTATCGAACTCATCAATGCAGCAAATACCATTGTCGGCCAACACCAACGCACCGCCTTCAAGAACCATTTCGTCGGTGACCGGGTCTCTCATGACGGCGGCAGTTAACCCGACCCCGGAAGATCCACGTCCGGTGGTGTACACGGATCTGGGAGCGATTCGGTTGATGGCCTTAAGCATCTGCGACTTGGCCACACCTGGATCACCCATAAGACACACGTTAATATCGCCTCTGATGCGCATGCCGTCGCCCATTTCCTTGGTGACTCCGCCACACAAGAGCAAAAGCAAAATCTTCTTCACGTCCAAGTGGCCATAGATTTCCGGGGCTATAGATTCGGCAAGCCGGTTGTAAATGCCGCCCTCGCTGTGCAACTTCTGGATCTTCTGCTTGACGTCATCCGTGAGCTCAAGCGACTCGTACTGCTTCTTGTGCTGGCGCACATACTGGGCCATCAAAAATGTCTCTGTCAAAAGTCCAGCCCGAAGTGCCCGGTATCCTGTATATGGCAGAGGCATGAAAATCCCAGAAACATCCACAATATCGCCCGGGTTCATTGAACGCACCAAATCGCCCTCCACGTGGACCGTGAGCATGCGGGGAATGTGGCCCACAGGAACCTGGTTGGCCATTTCCTGGATCTTCACTTCTTGGAACAGCAGGAACTTGGACGCCCGCGTCGACATGAAAAGCTGGCCCCGCTGATGGTCGGTTTTGCACGGCGCCGACGTACACTCCGTGAGCGGTTGAAACACTTTGGAATTGACCTCCTGGAAAATCTCGTACCCACACTTATCACACGTATAAGCATTGACAAGAACCGATGGCTTCACGTCCAGGGTCTTGGTGACAATGCCCCGTACGGTGATGTACTTGCCCACGTGGGAGCCTTTGACCTGGCGCACGGCAAACGCCTTGGCCAAGTTGGATAACGGCCTGAAGTACAAATGGTATCTTCTGGTCAATTTGGGGGGAAACAAGTTATCCGTCAACAAGTCGCCGTCCTGTGTGCCTTCGGGGAGAGAGTTGCTGGCCTCGCCAAACCCGTTCCGCAAGTTATCCATCTGGTCGGCGGTTTCTTGCGAAACACGCAAGTTACGCAACTTTCTCTGGTGCAAAATCACGTCCAACACGTCATCTTTATACGAGATTTCCTTGGTGGGTTCCGGCATCAACTCGTCCACGACGCTGCTGAAAAGCTCCAAGTAATGATAGGCGTTTTTCTGCACCTGGTTGACCAAGTCGTTGGCCAGGAGCTGCGATGTAAGAAACTGGTTTTCCTGGTACAGTTTGATATCATCAAGTTCCACGTAAAGCGTGGTGGTTTCCCTGTTGGCGATTTTCTGGAAAAGATCCAAGTACTTCACTCCCGTAGAGTTTTCATCTATTTCCATGGCATCGAAATCTGTTGACGACGCTTTGAAATGGGTGAAGAAATCCCGCACCTGTGCTTTAATGTCATTATAATTGACGTTGATTTGCACTGTAGGCAACGCCACGGTAGTCGACATAGTGTGAAGATATTTTCCGGATTATTTTATTATTATTATCTTTTATCGATGTTCGAATGCTCCTTGATTTGTTGAAGAGGGAACAAGAAAGAGGCAGTGGCTCAAGTGTCGTGATAATCAAGACACGTCCGGTGAAAGAAAGAGATTGATGAAATAAAAAAATTAAAAAAAAAAAAAAGCATCTGAACGTGTCTGAGGAGGAACGCGCACCCATCCCAATCTCCTTTCCTATTTGGGCGAAATTCCAACACTGCGGGCATACTTCTGAAGACGCGTGCGCTTGATATAAAAAAGGTAAAAGGAAAGCGATGGTAATATTTATTGGAAATGGAAGTCCAGAGTGAATCACTGGCCGAAGACGGGATCGTTTTGTAGGGCGAAAGTTTTGTTGAACGGGGTGCTTGGAAAATAAAATAACTCAGACAGACCAGGGTTCAGGCTCCACTTAACTCTCATTCCGGTTTCTCACCTCCCAGTGTTGAGAGATGAATTGATAATGCTAAATTCTGATACAGGTGCCGGAGTTTTGATCAGTTAGTAGTGGACTTAATTATACTGTAGTAATCGGATAATTTCATAATTTCACCTAAAGGCCTGCGGTTTTTTTTCCTCCCGACTATTTCAATAACATCAACCACATGGTACACCATTTTCTCGGACACATCTTGTTCTCAGATGCTCGCAGAGTTAATAGAGCTTTTGTATCACTGGGGTGATTTTCGAAGATCTTTCCATAATCTGTTATTCGAATGGCTAAGGTTGTCTTGACAAGTGTTCTCATGAAACCATTCTTTAAGCTACTTGCATTCTTTGCTTTAACGAATCTGTCAATCGATATCTTTTTAACGTTTTCTTGATTTAATCCGATGATTCGAAGTAGTGCCAAAGATTATCGAGTGTTCAGTACATGAGCCCAGATATCCTAGCATAAATGTGGAGAAGCTTCGATTGATCAAGAGCTGACTCTTTGAATGCCTTGATAGAGCGAAGCAGGTATCATAAATGTCACTTCTATCTGGCTGCAAAATGAAATGTTTACCCACTTTTACTCTTCAAAACGACCACCGAAACTTCTGGTAGATAACGTGCCAATTAAGTTTCACGGATCATTTCCCTAACGTCGCACCGGCTTAGGAGCAAATTAAGAAGGGTGGAGTAGTGGTGGAATGCTACTTACAAAGCACATTAATCTCCCAGAGCTTTACAGAACGAAAGAGCCCAAATTTAACAAAAGCTTTTCTTTTTTATCTATAAAATGTCAATGAATTCGAAGCAACTCTCAATCACTATCTTTGTAGTAGCATACAAGGTGTATTCATAAACTTTCCTTCCGATGTTTCGCCAAGTCCGCAGCCTCGTTGGTGAATACGTTTTATGGTGTGTCTTAATTCAACAAAAAGTTGACATCAGCCCTAAAAAAGAGTCATATCGGTCGGAATTTGTCAAAACATTGGAACTGCCGGCATCAACAATTCTATGCCTTCATGAATACGCAAAACACGAAAAAAAAGAAAAAAAAGATGGCGTAGTTTTTGAGCAGACTCGATTATTAACTCGATAACGATAGCGATAGCGATATTTTCAACGACCTTTTAAGCTCTTTTCACAAAACAATATCTTCTTTGTTGAATAGGAAAAAAAAAAAAAAAACCAGTAGGAAATTTGCGAATCTTACCCATCACTTGGACATTATTAGCTCTGTACGTGTCCCGGAACCTGGTGTGTACGGGAACCTGGCACGTCCGCGCTGTGATTGACCTTAAATTGATTGCCCAGAAAATTCAGTCGAGTCAACTGCTTGATTACAATGCATCATAACCTCAATCTATATATATTTATTCAGAGCTACTTCATTCTAACACCATGACAATCGGCTCTAATATAATTACAGAAGTGTAATCGTCAAATTTACTATCTCTTTACTTTTATCTTGCTCGCGATTTTGCAGCCGTTTTCGGGCACATTTATCAATGTTACTTTCATTGGCCGTGGTACCAAGTGCTGGTGCGTCTTATATCCTCACAATACTGTATTATGGAGACTCTCTTAATTCCATTAGGTGGAAAAAACACTAAGCAAAGTGTTAATGACTGATATTATTCTGGTGAAGGAAATGACTAATTATCAACAATAGGCTGTTGGAAACCATCGTATAGCAATCAACGCTTCTTTCGAGTCTCATAATGGCCCTATCATATGATTTTTGTAAGAGGGCTCGTGCCTTTATATTAGAAGTGGATCTTTCAGCTCCATGTTCAGCAAGCTGTCTGATGACAAGACGAAGAAAGAAAAAGACGAATCGAACATACTCACTCACTAAATCCGGGATAATATATCTACTTTCTACTACAAACCCTTAACTAATTGCAAATCCAATCAATAATATTTGTCCGTACTAGCGACGCAATACACCAACCGAGATCGTGAGTAAACCCCACCGCGACAACTAAATTTGCCTTGCCTTTATTAATTTGCCTCGCCTTTATTAATTTACCTTGCCTCTATTAACAACGCTGACTGCTACCACCCATCCTGGACCCAATCCATACAAAGAAAATGAGTGTCTCATTAAAACATAGAATTACTATACCCATGTACTCAGTACTTCCCCTCATTTCTTGCTGTCCTTCTTTTCATTCTTTAACACTTTCCAGTTTTAACATTACCCAAATCATATTCCCATGAGATCTACTAATGCCCGAGCCGCGGACCGCTCCTCGCTTTGCATCTTGTTCCTAGTTGATGTGCCAAAACCCACCGGATGGCTTCGTAGCGTCTCAGCACCCATTGTAGCCCAATCCTCTTCGTCCGTATCGCTCGCAATAGCGTCTTGTGCATTGATGCTTCTTTGTCTGTGCAAAGTGTTGACTGCTGAGGCAGATGCAGAATTGGTACTATCGTCGTAAGGCCGCTGAACCGATGCCTGCACTCGGGGCAACGACGACGATAGGGTGGATCGTATGCTTGACTCGTTGAACGACAGTTTCCGGCGGCCAGCGTTTTGTAGCGCAGAAGTAATGTGTTCCGACAGAAGCGGAAATTCCTGATGGTTTAAGTACTCTGATTTCCCGTTCCACGAGCCCAATGGAGAGGTGGAAGGAAGCGAACTGTTTTGAACTGTAGGCGACAGAACTGAGAGCGACGAGTTTCTTGCCGAGGACAAGATGTAGTCGTCCAAGTTCTCGATAGAGTTGAGCCGACTGCGGTTGAATAGCTGGTGCCGGTTTATAGCGTGAAGGCTTGTATTTTTCAGTACAGAGTTGGTCACTGTAGCGGAAGAAGACTTCCGCCGGTTACCGGCGAGAACTGGGGGAGGGCTAAACTTTGTGGGCACGCGGTTGGCAAACTTCAAAGGCGGCGACCGCTTAAACTTGCCGATAGACAGACCTTGTTCGTCTGCCTCGAACTTGAAAAGTGCACCATCCTCTTCCATTGCATCTTCCTCTGAATCTTCGTCGATTGCATTATCGTCTGCATAATTGAGATAGCTTGTTCGAAGACCGCGCATGCTGGACATCTGGTCCATATCCTCGTCTTCATCGTCATCCGAGTCCTGCTCTGATTCGGAGATACCGTTGGCCGTGGATTCCATTTTTTCCCCGGGCACTCGGATATTGTGCATGTTTGACTTGTTGTTGGAAATCGAGTCCCTTCTATTTGTGGGATTAGTTGTGGGCTTCGTTGTGGGTTTGGTTGTGGGCTTGGTTGCGTTTAGCCCAGACTGCCCAGACGGTCCAGACGACTCATCTATTAACGCCTCGGTCTTTTTCAGCCACCCAAGTTTGGCCTTTTCCTTAAGTTCATGGATGTTCATGCGGCTATCGCCATCCAGTGACCCGTTTGGCTCAGTAACAATATAGTCTGAGTCCACATGGCGCACGGCCCATTGGCCCCAGCCGATTTTCTCAAAAACAACGTCGTTTTCGGGGTCTCCTTGCTCCATAGCAGCCATAATCAACCGTCTTTGTTTGGATAACGAAAGAAGATCAAACCCAGGCACCTCGACCGATAACTGTGCCGTGATTAACCGTATGGCCAACGGTCCTTTGCGTATAAGCAAGTTGG
Organism: Metschnikowia lunata; assembly: GCA_030583235.1. Lineage (NCBI taxonomy): Eukaryota > Fungi > Ascomycota > Pichiomycetes > Serinales > Metschnikowiaceae > Metschnikowia > Metschnikowia lunata. Next base: position 109,841 of record JAJMHP010000044.1, read on the forward strand.
CAAGCCTATTTGAGGTAATGCCCTGGGCCACGCGGATTGCTTCTGGCGAAGAGGTAGACAATTTTGTCAGGTGTTTCTTTTCCGAGGTTCCCATGGCATTTCTGAGGCCATTCCTCTGGCCATTACTCTGGCCATTATTAGACTCGGGCGACGCCGACAGCTGCTGCGAATTGGATGTTTCAACAGACACCATATGGAATTTCACGTGAAATCCGGGGTGTTTTCGATATTAGCAAACAGGAGGTGCAAAAAATATTTTTGAAATCTGTCAAGTGTTGTGAAGTATGGCAGTTTTTTCCAGTGCTTGTTTATCCAGAGTGTCTTCCGAGGTTGGTGGAATTTTTCAGTGGCACAAATAAATCGTCTCGGTGAGTCAGTTAAGTGACGGAACGGACTTCACCAGATAAGATAACAGGATGGTAGCAGTGATAATAGTCCCAAGATCAAATATATCGCAGTTCGTTGACGATAAGTTGTTGGGCAGTAAAGTGAAAAAAAAAATTGTGAAGTGGAAAAAAAATAAAATCAATTCCTTTTGGGGAAAAACGCCGCTAGTTATGTTTGTTGTTTCTTTTTTCTCCTCGGCTGTCCAGGTGGAAATTACCGGTTGGGTCTAATCCTTCGGGCAAAGCGCAAGTCCACGAGCCCCGAGAGGTTGAGGCGTGCACACAGGATGTCCACTGGCTGAACAGGCGCGCCACCGCGTTTTGCGGGGGCCACCACCAAAACGTTAATGAAATAAAAAAAATATCCTCAAACGTTGAGCCCACTTTTGAAAAATGCCCCCTGAGAAAATGGCGCTGCTTTGCGCCTGAGGTCATTTTTGAGAGATGTTCCAAAAAAGGCAAAAGGAGCAAGATTCTCGATGGGCTTTTTTTCTTCTTTGTTTTTTTTTTTTTGTTTTTTGTTTTTTGCGCCACAGGGGCTGTGTGGACGGCTAGTGTCACTCTTTGCCTTTGTAAGGGGCTATTGCACATTGTTGTTGTGGTAAGTAGTGGAGACAGCCGTCCGAGTTTCGGTTGAAAATCCCGCCAGTCAAGAAAAAAAAAAAAAAAAAAAATAGTGTGGATTCTAAAAAGACAGAGCGTTCAATACCTGCTGGTGTCAAATAAAGACGAGGATGATCAATTGACTATTTGCTCGTATCTACCTCCGTTTGGCTTGTTGCAAATTCTTATTCCTATTATTTTAATCTTGGTTGTTCAAAATAGACGGCGGGTAAAAAACGGAAATTAGCAACCAAAGGAGAAGTCTAATTGCGATCGACCCAACCCCTCAAATACCAACCAGAAGATGGCTGGCAATGTGGTTGGAATTGGCATGCACCGTCCCGGAAGTGTATATTGGCACAATCCTAATAAAGTGGAGAATAATTCCACAGTGCTGGTGGCAAAAGGTTACAAGATCCTTAATTTTGGCGCTCCTTGAAACAGCGTGAGGGGGCGGGCAAATTAGTTTTTTTTTGCCATAATGAGGTACGTAATTGGCAGGCGCGCGCAGGCTGGTGATCGCTAATTGAGGTCAACTGCGAATGCGGGCTGTTTCTGGGCTGTTCCTCGCTTGTTGAGTTTGGAAAGTGGCCCGCGCAGTGATGTTAGTGATGAGTGGTTTTAGCGTATTCGCTATAATTCTTATCATGCTAAACTGTTTTCAAAATCGCAATAATAAGGGTGATCTGAATATCGAGGAATACTCGAAATTAAATATTGTTGATTTGACTTGGTGTACTATTTTCTTCACCAAAATCAATGCGAAAAGGTGCCATAATTACTTAATCTTTCGACAATTCAGGGGTGATGAAAACAATGAACGACGTACGTATCTTTTGGAACAGTATTTCTATTCACGCGATATACTGAACGGGAATGCCGTCGACTTGGAAAAAAATTTGGCAATGGGCGCTATCGAAGAGGCTATTAGAGGTGACATTCAGAGGAACAAGCAAACTGTTGATGTTGTTTTATCAAAGCGCACTGTCATCTCTCTTGGCGTGCCCACGATAGTACAATTTGCCGGTGTACTTCTGAGTTGAGAAATTCCAGAAGCCTTCATAATCTTACTATCGAAAGAAAACAGATTGAAATATCAGGTTCTCCCAATAAGCATACGGGTGAAGACTCCTCCGTAGTGGAGGAGTAAATCTTGAACAATATACACTCCCGCAAATCATCCTCGAATTAGCATTATATTCACTACTTCGTGAGCTAATCGACATTTGTCTATGTCTAAAGAATAATGATTTCACGAGGAAGCTCACTAGAATCAATATTAACGTTTTTCAGTGAAAATACACGTCGTTAACTTGACTGGCCCGGGGATAGGGTTACGATACGGTGATTGTATTGGTCACGTGACAGCGGCCCAAACAGGAATGTCACTTCATTGTCGAGTTTTGCAGCCAAGTTCCAACTTAATCCATCAGCTCCTTTCATTGTCCGTGGAAGTCTTCAAGGCCCAAGCGAGGTCAGACCTGAAATCATAATGGGAAATTCTCATATTGCGGCGGCTGTTTTGGTATAATCTGGTATAATCTTATTATGACCTTGTTGAAGAACATGAAGCTAATACACCCGGGCCTCACCAGTGTAATCATCTACATCGACTAACCAATTTACCGAGAAAAGCAATTGCCAGAAAATCTCCCAGAAAATCTTCCCAGAACCATTTCCAGTACAATTTCCAGCACAACTCTTCCAGCAACTTCAGCTACTCCGCGCCTACGTCTTATTCATCTGTGAGCTTTGTTTAATGGTCTATGGACATTCTTTGATATGCACATTCAGAGAACCTTATCGCAGGCAGTGGGCAAACACCAGGCGATAAAAAACGACACATACGCGTCGTGGCAAGCGCGTGGCTAGCTTACAAAGAAGGGAAGTTTTGCTCCTTCTTGACAACCTTGGAGTTGGGGTTGGCATTCGACTTCTTGCCCTTAAATCCAGGCTTTCTGTCGCTGAACTTTGGTGTCTCGTCAGCGAAAACAGCGTTGAAGTCCAAAAACTTCTTCTCCTTGGGGGCCTTTTGCTTGGTCTTCTTGGACGACGATGGCTCCACGTAGCTGGCTTGCTCCTTCTCGATCTTCTCAGCTGCAGTCCATTTGGCCTCGGCTCCCTCGTTGGCCTTTCTCGCTACTCTAGCGCTACCCAAGGCAGCCTCTTTCTCCTGCAACTCGGCCAAGTAGTCTTGCAAAGACTTGGCGGCAGGTCCGTCAGGGTTTTCCTTGGCCTCCTCGGCGAGCTCAGCAGCAGCATCGGCTTCAGCACGGCTCTCATCCTCCAACTCCTTTTTGTCGTCGCCCCAAGCTTGCTTAATTTGCTTCTTGGATTCCGTCTTGTTGCTTCTAGAGTGACGGTCGAAAGGCTTCTTGGAGTGTTTGGATGGCGTTGCCGATGGACCTGGCGTGCTCTTGTTGTTGGTCTTGTTTTTCAACGCGGCGTCGTTACCAGTGGCGGATTTCTTGTTCTTTCTAGCCTTGGCTGGGTCCGCCGAAGGAGGAGGCACGTCGGCCTTTTTCGAGGACGTCGTAGTTTTGACGATTTCCTTTGGCATTGGCGCAGGGGCTACGTTGTCGTTCTCGACGTCATTGCCCAACACAATGAATAAGTTCTGGGGGTTGTTAGTAGAAGGTTCGGAAAGAAAGAAAGAAAAAAAATAAGAACCCGGCAATGACGGGAATCACATTGTGTGGACTGGGGTTTTTATATGGTGTCAATTGGATATGGTGCCAATTGCCTTCACTCTATGATTCTGTATCGACAATTTGGTTGCTCCGCTTTACCGAAACACCATCAGGAGATCATCAGCTTGTTTACGGGATTGGCAAAATCACGAAGGCACCGAAGAACAAGAACTTCGAAGTTCTTGACTCCCCAAACATGCTTCTCCGCATTTTCTCCGCAATCGGGCCCTTCCTTCATTATCCTCATTTGAGGAGAAACAAGCTAGTTGCTGACTTGCCCCAATGAATTGCGCAGGAGACATCAATTGCAAAAAAAAAAAAAAACCGAAACGAAAGTTACCAACACTAATGCGGTTTGCTACATACCTTGTTTGCGAAAGACATGTTGTCAGATCGGGGTTGTCTGGGGAGAAAAGGAGAAGATGGTTCAAAAAAATTTTCAACTTTTTTTGCCTGATTGAGTGAGCGCTTTCCTCTTCGACAAAGCAGTAGTGTGACGTTGTGTGGTGTACGGATGCGCGCTCGAGAAAAGCTCCTCCGTTCGTGAAGCGTCCAAAAATGCGTCCAAATTTCCTCCTTCTTCTGGACGAGGGGCCTTAACTTGAGGAAACGGGAAATGGGGAAGGGCCGGCCACGGTCTGCAATTTACAGGTGCCCATGTATAACCAGGAACGTGGATCAAATAGCCCAAGGAAATGGCTACAACTTCAGCTCGACGTCACGTTGTTTTCTATCTCGAGGCGAGAAACGAAAAAGGAATAAAAGGCCTTTATTATCATGTATACTTTTAGTTTCTATCACCTCACTGAGGACTCGGTTCTTGCTGAATGTATGCGATTGTATGCGATTGTGTGCGATTGTGTGCGATTGTTCGCGATCATTATCGTACTTCATACAGCCAGGGCATCCCTGCGCGAGCAAACTCCAATGGCTGCAAATGAAGACTGTATTTTAGCAAAACTCAGCTATGTTTTTTTAAAAAAACGTCTCCGACTCTCGCCATGAACATCTGAAGTGCCTTGCGCAAATCGGGCCCCATACTGCGGTCGAAGATGCTGAGCGTTAGCCTGTACAAATCCGGAGAGTGAGTTTTGAAATCTTCCTCATCCATCTCAACAAAGCCCTCGAAAATCTCCGCAATGACTGGTCTCCAGGTAGCAATGCTTTTTTGTTGGTTGGCCTCATCGAGTTGACAGAATCTGTCGACAATGGAATAGCAAAGAGGAACCACCAACTCCATAATGGCCAGTTTGCTGGTGGTGCTCGTGGCCTTTTTCTCGTCACAGTACATCCGGAAGGTGACATTCAAAAACACTGCTGCAGACATACTCTCTTGCTTCAACAAGTTCGGAAGCCTCTCAATAACCCCCGCGTTCCACAAGCGCACTCTTAAATCGTAGTCGTCGTTGAACTTTTTGGCGAAATTGTAGCTGTTCTGGAGTAGCTTGGATATCCTCATAAGACTCTCCTCTGAGATTGCATCATAAAATTCTTCCTTCACTAGAAGCTCCAGAACTGCTTCAATCATCAACAATTGAAGAACACACTTCACCACGATGGAAGACTTGTCGCTAGGTACTCCATCACCATGGCTACCTTCTTTGCCGCCATACATCCCGTTAATATCCAAAGACTCGACGTCGGAGTTTTCGTCTTCCCTCATAGGGTCCAAAATGAAAAGTTCCTTTGCCGTTGTTAGGTCGAACAAGCGTTCAAATGTGTCAACAGTCAAGTTCCAGTGATCACCACCAAACTTATGGCAGTTTTTTATTAAAAACTCCTGAAAACACGTCTTTCCTGTCCTTGCAATAGTGTCATTCTCCTGACAGATACAACTGACCAACAAAATGAAAAGATCGTTCAATCTTGGCGTAAGAGCGTCGAAGTAATGCGAGAAAAGAGAAATCAAGCCGTTCAAAGCTTGAATAAAGGTCGTGGAAACCCAAAAAGACATCTTGTCGTTATCGGTAACGCTTCCTCCATACTGGGCTGACTCATCGTCATAGTTCAAGTTCCATGGACTGGCAATTACTCCGAAAATGGGCGCCAAAAGCTTGTGATAGATCAAATCCCAGAAATCCGTCTCGAAGTGATGTCCATACTTGAGAAGAATATCGAAAAAATGGGTCAAAGTCCGCGACCGCACCTCGAGTTCTTCTCCAGTCATTATGATGTCATAAAATCCATATAAGAGAGGAAACCAAAGCTTCAACAAGTTGTCGTTTATTTCACTTGCAGCGTCTCTTTTGATGGAGATACTCTTTGAGCTATGCTCAATCGATGACTTGGCCACACGCACAGTTAGTCTCGATAAGATCTCCAACGACAAAAGACCAATTTTTTGCAACTGCTCGTTTTTGGCGAATTCCGTGAAACAAGCCACCAAATCAGCAAAACACTCCTGCCTCATCACCTCTTCACTAAAGTCTTTGTTCACAGTGAAAGCCAATTTATACGCCTTGGTCACAAGGCTCTCCTTCTTATCCTTGGCTGCCACAGTCAAAATCTCAAATATGGTCTTCCATCCAGATTTAATGGAACTTGCTTTCGCCAACACCATATTGTTGATGCACTCAAGAACCATATCTTTGACTTCAGGGGACTTGGTATGGATAATAATGTGTAGGAAAGGTTTCAAAAACTCCTTCTGGAACTTGAAATGCGCCAATTCTTCGATATCCATAAAACGCATGGAAAGTTGTCTCAATGAATCGAGAGCAAAGAAGTCCACAGCAAGATTAGGGCTACATCCCACTGCTCTGAAAATCTCTCCCAATGCGACCCACAATTGAGACCATTCAAGACGGATTCTGCCCATGTTATAGTAGCAGATATCGACTACTTTTTGCAAAGAGAACATTCTTGGGTTAGACGATTGTCCGGAAGAGTCAATTTCTTCGGTAGCAACTTGACTCAACGCTTCAACAAAATCTTTAATAGCTTCACCCGAAAGCTCAGAGCTATTGGTGAAAACCTTGTCAATTGCCACACTCAATTCTGTTCTTGAAAGTAGTTGTGCTGACTCTGGTGAAAGCTGTTGGTTATGATATTTGATCGACGCAGACTGTGAGGCGGAAGTCTCTCTGGTGAACAGGCTGAAGAATCCAGATGGTTGCGAAGAAGTACTCTCGAGAGAGTTCCTATTCACGAGCTTGACTGCACTAACATCAGGAATTGAGTCACGGTCAATGCCCTTAGCAATCAACTGAAGTCTTTCGAGTTGTGAAATTGACGTCAACACATCGATCCACAACTTCTGTAAGTAGTTGCCTTCACTCACAGCAATCTCAAGCATGACATGTGTGGCCTCAACATTCTTCGACTTGATCTCCTCGATATTGTTGAGGTTTTGAAATTGCACTAAGGCGCCAATGAAAGACTGTTTTGCATATTGCAAGTTGAACATGCAAGAGATCTTAATAGAAAGCTTGATCCCTTCTAAGCACATTTTCGTGACACTCACTTCATCGTACTCTTTGTAGGGACCGGTCAAGCCCGCCAATATAGACATCCATGTTGTATCAAAAATCGATTTCACATGCTGGATGTTGGATGCAGCATAGTACACGTTGCTTGAAGACACTTCCGCGCGCAGTCTCTTGCCCAAATCCTTCACGAGCTTTTCGGTCTTTGTTGACATCTCTTTCGACGCGTGGATGTAAGCCTCACGATTCCAGTCCCTTGATCCAAAGAATCCGGATTGGCCTGGCGGAGCCAAACTTTGATCGCCGGCCAATAATGCTGCGTGATGTTCAGATTGAAGTTTGATTTCGTTGTTTTGGATTTCCAAAAACACTTGCTCAAGGAACTCTCTGGGGAGATCTTTGCCATCATCGATTCCAGAGTTGTTCATTATGAAGTTGTCCACAGTCATGCGATTTTTCACCAGCTTAGAGTGCTGGTCGGTGTTAAGCATGACAGTCGAGTAAGCCAAGACATAAGCGGCATCGGCATTTGCAAATACGCCTGGATTGCCAAGAACGTATCTTTCCGCAAACTTCAACATGAACCTGTCGATCTTTTGCCCTTCTCCAGGAAGCCTGAACAGTTGTAAGAACGTTCTCAACGAATCCACAAATGAACTATCCTCGAAATTCATTTGATCCACAAACGCATGCATGATGGCCACGTTTTTCTCGCCACCATCACCCAAGTAGTCACCCAAGGCTGCCTTGTCCAACAGTTCAGTATTCAACAAAAACGTCGCAATCTCTTCAGGGTCTTCGGATTTAATGAAGCCGTGTTCGATAAAGTAGGCAATTCCCTTTTTGGGTTTTTGGCTGAATTGCCTAAATCCCTCAACCAAGGCCTTCTTTCTCTGCTTTTGCGTTTCGAATTGCTCAGGGTCGTCAGCATCGGTTTCGGTACTTGTCTGTGGGTTACCGATAAACGAGGGATTTCCCGAGTTTGCACGAGACAATAATGGAGAGCCTGACGTGCTTAGTTTCAGAAGCGAATTTGCTAACTTTTGGGTTGAAACGAACCCCTTTTGAGCCCAAGAATAGAGAGATCTCAAAAAAGCGACCGAGCAATTCAAGGACGTGATTTTCATCGAGTATTCGAGCGGGAACAAGTTGTAGATTTCAGGCTCGGGTGGCTTCGACGACATCGTAGTAGTGGTCAAATTGTCGATCTTGCTGACATTATAAAGAGAGATGCCCGACCCCTTGTTTTCCTGAAACGCCAGTTTTTGCGCCATCGTCACATCAACCCTTGATAATGAAAGCCTTGTGAGGTAGTCAATAATGGCTTCACAGATGTTGGGTTGTGAGCTGTCACAGTCGTAGTTCAAATAAAACTCGATAATACACCTGGAGTCATTGCAAAGACGCTCGATAACGGAAAGAAGGTATCTCTTTTGGTGAGGTGTGGAAGTCTTCATTTCGGCAACTGGAAAGTATATTTGCTCCCACAAAACAGGAATCTCCATTTTGAAATCCGATCTAAGGTTGGAGATCAAAAGCCAGAAAGTCTCAAGGGTCAATTCAAATACCGGGGCCAAAGGCGATGTTGCGTTTCGAATAAGCGCCTGGCACAAGTAGCTTCTGACGGCATCAATCAAGCGCGTTTGCTCATCGGAGCTCGATGAGAGTATCACCACGTTTCTGCTCAAAAAGATGTCGATGTTGTTCTTCAAAATGGTGTGGATAATGTGCAAAGAAAGGAGCTTTGATCTCACCGAATGTGATCTCATGTCAATGCTGTCGGTGTCTAAGTCCTTGACAGAGAGCTTGCACATGGCCCGAAAAATCAAAAATGCGTCCTTCACTGCAAGATCCTCGTCCTTTTCCGAAGCACGATTAGCCTCCTTTACTCTGTCGTGGTCGCTCGAGTCAGCACCAAGATTTTGTAACTTTTCGAGGGTCATCTTGGCATGCGCACTGTTCTCCTTCTCCTCATTCTCCCGCTTCTCATTGAGTTCAGTAGTGACTCTAATATTCACTTCCGAACTCGAACGAGACGCCCTCGATCTGGCACTAGTGGTGGCATCCGTCACCCTTTGGAAAATCGTGCCAATCACTTGAGCCAACGTTCCCTGGGCAACAGCTTGATTTCGCGGCGTCAAGGAGAAAATGAACACATTGTATATCTGGCGGACTGCTTTCAAAAGAGACGCTCCATGAGTGGGCATAAGAATGATACTGTGAGTCAAGGCACGCACCACTTGCATTTCCAATTCCGGGTCTGTACCCTCGCCTTCGAAGCACGAGGCTATGACATCAACTGAAGCATCCGTCAAAAGCATGCGCTCGCCTTCGTCGTCAAACAGAGCATAATCAAACAACTTGGCAAACAAGTCCACTGCTTGACACTTCAACTCATTGTTCGAGCTCTCGCACGCCAATTTCAACGCTTCAAAAAGCACATGTGGGTCTCGCGAAGCAGAGTTATCGAGCGAGTCGATTGCCTTTTGTGTGGCTGTCTTCAACCCGGGGTTTTTCTGAGCTTCTTTGCTCCGTAAAATCCCCTCAAACGTTTTCTTAAAAAGCGCCGTGTTGTCCACTTTGGCGTTCGACGCTCTTTTAATAGATGATGTGGATACAGAGCTGGATGTTCTCCTGTGTCTGTTGGAAGGTTTAGGCAAAGTCAACCCTTCCTGAGAGGCTTCCAATAGCCCGTTTGCCTTGACTGGGGTGCCACCGGTACTGCTATTAGCATCATTCATCTCCTTTTTTGAGTGCGCCTCCGAATTAATCTCAGCCCCTTCAGTGCTTGTCTCGGGTCCGGCTTTGACATCAGTAGCAGCACTATTTTCCAAGTCAGGTGCATTCTCACTGTTTGAGGCGTTTAAGGGGACCCGATTCCCTGGTTTTTGCTCAGAATTTTGCTCGGGATTTAGCTTTTTAGCGTCTGTGGATTGTGGTTCCGAATTCACGGCGTCAGATTCTTGCGTTGCGCTGAGCTTATCCTCTTCAGAGGCTAACTCTCCTTCTCTTGGTTTTGCAACCACATTAACATCACTTGGAGCGGGAGTCTCGTCCGTTTCAGTGGGATTTTTTGAATCTGTGGCACTCTCAGACTCATCCCTATCGATTTGTTTATCATTTGCGTCTTGCAGAGCGTTGGATGGTGCTTCTTTTAGGCTTTCTTTAGCATCCGAGGAATTGGCCAGTAACTCGGCATCCACAGGGATAATCTCCGTGGTTTTTGCGCTGGTTTCACTGACTTTCACATCCGCCAGCTTCTCAGTGTAGTTTTTACCGCCATTAGCGTTCTCTGAAGGACCCTCTGGCGCCAGGCGATCGTCACTAGATCGCGTCTCACTCATTCGCTATAATGTGCTCTAAAACGGTTGAAACTCGAGCTTTTCGGAACAAGAAAAGCGCCTCGAGATGTTTGAGAAAAACTTAGTGCAGTGCCCTAGAGATTGTCTAGGTTTCAGCGGTGCTAGTGCTTGTTCGGCTCTGAGGTAGTTCCCAATTTGACGTTATCTAGGTTGTTGAGGGCGACTCTCGCGCGGGCCTCACACTGTTGTGGTCGAGCTGCAGGCATTGGTGCGAAAAATTGAGTAGCGAATAAACCCTCCTTTCTCGGACGACAGTAATAATCGCGAGAATATACTTATTCGTTATGCCCTTGATCACACACGCTTTTGGAAAAATTTCGGAGTGATTACTCAGTCGGTCTTTACCGCGTTTCGTGAACCTTTAATGGCTCAAAAGATATCTCGAATTTGACGAAAATGTGACGGCACGACTCTGCAAGTGTACAAATTGCAGTAGTAAATCATTTCTCTCTCCCATTATAAACTCTGGGAGCCGCTACAATGGCTATCGAATGAAGATGCGGCCATGAAGGAATACCCTTTTTATCCTCCATACACTCATAATTTGTGAACAAGGCAGACACACGAAGGACATATCTTTTTATGCAATAGCAAAGTGCCTACTGTCAAAAGAAGTTGGCATTTATTCAAATATTCAGATATTCCTGTATGTTTAACTGATGAGTGTTCACACCACTGGCTGCAGGAAAGGGCCAAGAATCGCTACTTATCTTAGACATGCGGGCTGGGCCTGTTACTACTACACTGGCCTACTAAACTGGCCGCCAGTGTGGTTCATCGTTAGTTTCGTTACACTCCGTTAACGAGGTTCGTTGGGTTCGTGTCGGAACGTAACGCTTACGACGGTGGTTACCACCTCATTTTTCGTCATCGCTACAATAGTTTTTATCATCCTAATTCTAGTTATTGTCACCGTAGCTATCGAGAGTCTGACGAGAAAGCTCTTAATTTAGAAGCTTGATACAGGTGATGATGAATGGGTTAACTTATACACCCCGGCAACATTTTACAAGTGTATCGAACTTTCACTATAACGCTCTAAGCGACGTCATATTCCGCCCTTCAAAAGACAATCACGATGGCTTGCTAGATGTGGAAGACTTTCAGGTCAGGGGCTTACTAGGACGTGTGAAGCCAATCCTTTAGTCGATTTCGATTCAGCAAAAAAGAGAAATCCTACCGAAATATCACCACAATGATAAAAGCTGCAGGAAGGTAACCCGGTTCACAACGTGTATTAGCTCTAAATAGTTGCTTCATCTCGCGTTAGCTTCACGCTTCGGGCGCACGCAAATTTTAACTTTTCAAAACTCTAAATCAGCGCCATCAAATCTTTATTTTTGAGCTCCTTGGGGCATCCAATTGTTAAGAGAGTTAGTATAAGGATGGTTTGGTTTGGTCAACACGTCAGTAATTGCCGAGGCCTTCTTCTTCCGAGCTTGGTTTAATTTTGTTAAGCGAAGCTGGGTTCGGGAAAGAACTGAAAGATACTCAAAAGAGAATGAGAGCCCCAGATCAATACTTCTCCGAGTTTCACCAGACTCGAAAAACGTCACTTCATGTACTTTATCCTATAGCAAAAGACTACTTTGCTGTGCCAGCTATGGCCGCACCTGTTAAATCGTTCTTTTCTCGTATCGGAGACATAGTCAAAAAGAAGAGAAATTGGATTTTGCCACAAACAAGCAATTTGATGGCGATGCTTAAATCCGGGGTAAATTTACGAACGAAGATGGTCTATCATCATGGAGGGTGAAATTGACGCGGTGACGGAGAACGAAACGAGTGTCAAAAGCGTTGGACTAGGGGTTTCCTGGCTTATTGCTAGACGGTGACTTAAACTGATACTCTCTTATAGCTACCTATACAAGTGTGTGTGGGTTGCCCTAAAGCGAGTACTCTGAGAGATGTTATAACAAGAACAAGGATGAGCAATTGCCTCGCCTGGACGGCAATGAAGAGGAAGTTCAAGGCGATTGTGAGTGGAAACATGGACAACAACTAGAACGATTGCGAATATATTCACTTCACTGGCATAGCCACCAACGCCCATAATAAGAACGAACACCGCTTTATCTTTTCTGGTTTCTTCACTCCAATTTCTTTTCTCACACCTTCTCCTCACACCGTCCCCACACCTGCTCGTTACCTCAAACTCTGACTTAAACAATTCATTCATTCACTATGACCACACTTCTACATTCAATCTGATCTCTACTTAAACTCACTCAAAGCAACGGCAGTAGCCTGGAAGTCATCGTGGGAGATAGACACACTCACATTCTTGACGCCAGCTTTAGAAGCAGCCTCGGCAGCAGCTCCACTCAACGAAACAGTAGGAGCACCGTTGCTATCACGTAAAATCTCAATTTCCTTCAAGGCAGCACCGGCGCCCTTGGACTTGACGCCCAAAGCCTTGAAAACGGCCTCTTTAGCTGACCAAGTGCCCGTGAAGGAAGCAGGAGGGTAGGCAGACTTAGATGCATACTCCACCTCCTTGGCAGTGAAATTTCTCTCGATGAAGGTGTCGTTTTCCAAGTTCAACGCCGAAATCATCTCAACGTCCACTCCAACGCCCTTAGAGCCCTTGTTCAAACCAGTCAAGGCCTTGGATGTGGCGTCAGCGACTTTCGACACGTAGCTCTTGTCGGACTGGACACCCGTTTTACTGAAAACCAAGCCATTTTTGCTCTCTTCAACACGAGCCAATGGGTCCAAGTAAACAGGCTGCTCCAACTCCTCGGCATAAGGAGGCTTGTCCTTAGCAACAAACATGGAGTTTCTGGTGATGGCGTTGTGCATGTATCTGTACGCCTTCTTGTTTCTCGAAGAGACTCTGGCAGCATAGTCCTCGTAAGTGTTCTTGTCCAAGCAAGCAAACAAGTAATCAGAGTGTACAACAACAGCTTGAGCACCCTTTTGACCGAAACCAAAAGACGTCACCGACACCGCTTTGATGCCATCGGTTTGGATCGATCTCGAAGGGTACAACACGTGCTCAAAGTCCTCCATGATCTTGTCCACATTGTCAGCATTTCTGTTACCAGGCACAAGACCAGTGTTCAAGATCTGGATGGCTCCGTTCAACATCCATGCACCGGCAGCACCCTTTGGATGGCCAGTCAAGTATTTCTGGAACACTCCAAACACAGGGTTTCCCTCGGATCTACCCAAATGCTTCATCATAGCGTTGATCGTGGCCGACTCGTTCTTGTCGTTGGCCTTGGTCGAGGTACCGTGGAAAGAGGCCACTCCCAAGTCGTCGATAGTCAAGCCATACGTGGCCAAGGCTCCTCTCAAAGGAGCAATTCTTGGGTCGCTCTTGTAGAAATTGTTACCCCATTGTCTCTTGGCGTCTGCAACCTGTTTGCTGGCTTCCCTGTGGATCTCCTCCGTTCTTTCACGCAAGAAGTCGGCGATGGAGAAGTCAGCGCCATACTCTTCCTTGGCAAGCTCGGCCTCCTCCGACAAGTAATCAATCTCGGACTCTTCCCAGTTGGCAATCTGGTCCAATCTCTTCTTCAACTGTCTTGCTCTGTACTTGATATTCAACATTGACGATGGATACTTCAAGTCGCCGTGATGCTCACGAGCAGTGGTCAAAATACCCTTACCTGGAGCAGGCACAGATCTACCAATCTTGTCTGTGGCCGTAGCGGTCATGGCCAAGACGGCGTAGATAGGCACACCCATCTTGATGGCCAAATCCGCGGTCATGATAAGCTGAATGCCGGACCCTTGCGCCTCCATGAACCCATTTCTGGTGGTGGTGGTGGGTCTGGACATCTCCGATGGTGTTCTGCCATGAGCAAACTCGTCAAGAGCGTTCGAAGTAGCGTTCATGTTGGCAAACTCGTAAGATCCTTCTTCTTGGAAGTCGTCGTAACCACCGACAATACAGATCTTGGCCTTGTTTTGAAGAATGGTCTCGATACCGGTATCAACCGACTCAACAGCTGTAGCACAGGCGCCGACTGGGGTTTTGATCGGACCGGAAGACGACAACAACAACATGTTTACCCATGCAGACATGGTGTTGATGAAAGACTCTTGCAAGATATCGTTCTGCACGGGCTTATCCTGGTATCTGTCCTTGAACATGCCTCTCAAGGCAGAAACACCACCCATACCAGAACCGGAACAGTTGCCAACCTCCGAAACGTGCACGTATTTGTAGAACTCGTAGGGATCAGTAATACCTGCGGACAACAACGCCTCCACCGTAGAAACCAACACAAACAACGTGATGGGGTCGACTTGCGAAATAGTGTCTTCGGGAATACCGTAAGTCTTGGCGTTCCAGCCAGTTGGAATTTGCCCAGCAACCAATCTGTCAAATCTCAACGCCTTTGGAATGAGCAAAGTGGCGCCCTTCAATACCCTCACCGTGTACTCACCGGAATCCTCAATCTCAAAGATTTCCACCTTGTCGCCGTGCTGATGCTTGTACTGTTCTGCAGTCTCTTTGGACGCCTCAAACGGCTCCAAGTCGTGTTGGATCACAACCTCCTGGATCATCTGCTTCTTGTTTGGATCGTACCCTGCAAACAACTCGGGCTCAATGAGACGGATACCCGAGTGCTCCAAAATCTCCGCCTCATATTTGGCCTTGATGTCTTTATCCTCAACAGGCTGCTGAGTCTTGGCATCAACCCAGCCAACATATGTCTTGCCCTTGATCTTTCCATTGAAGTATTTGATAAGGCCCATGATCCACGCCATTTCAATACATCCTTCCAAGGAAAACTCGCCCTGGGCTTCCATCTCCCATCTGGTTCTGGCGTTACCCCAAGGACCCACCTCGGCAAAACCGGTCACGACAATAACGGAACTCAAGTCCAACATACCTTCCAAGTCGGGAGAAACCTTCTTGATCTCCTCGTAAGGTTTCATGCCTGGGAAAGCAAAGGTCATGTTTGCTCTTGGCTGGACGGTGGCCTTGGAGTAGTTAGCATCCACACCGTCACCATTAACAACCTTCTGCTCAATGCTCAGCTCGATGGAAACAGCTCTTCTGATGTCTGAGTTTTCCACAAGGTCAGTTCTCAACTTCGAAGTGAATTCCTTCAAGTTCTCAATGAATTGTAAACCACCATTCAAGTCTGCCATAACTGGCTCCTCCTGGCACAAGTTAACAATGGCCGGAGTCAACAACCCCAAGATGTTGAACGCCATTTCCTTTTGGGAAAAGGTTCTCACGCCCATCTTTTCAATGCCCTCGGCAATGATGTTGTTACCGCTCATCAAACCTGTGCCTCTGGTCCACCCAATAATGGCACCGCACACAGTCAACTTCGTTCCCCAGTCCTCGGAGTACCATCTGTTGAACAATGTCTCCAACGAGATCTTGGACTCCGAGTACAAGCCATCAAAGCCAAACGTTCCGTGGTTAGGAGAAAGAGGCAAGATCACCTGTGCAGGTCTGGTGTCGGTTACCTTCTTGGCCTTTACAGCACCCAACAATCTCAACAAATTGGTCAACATGATCCTGTGGGCCAACTCAGACTTGGAGTCGATGTTGTCCAAGCCGTTACCGTTTTCGGGAATGGCAGCGAACGGAATTATGGCGTCCAAATCCCAGCCCAATCCATCCTTAGAGTCGTAGATATAGTCCACCAAAGCTTCGACATCGGCCTTGGATCCTTGGTTGAAAGGAACCACAATCAACGTCGACCCTGTAGCTCCGTATCTGGAGTACATGGCCTGGTAGTACTCCGTGACCTTCTTTGAGAACCTGGAGGTGGTGACAATCACCTTTGCACCTCCAGAAATCAATCCTTGCAAGATTTCAGCTCCAATAGACCCAGCGCCAGCACCTGTAACCAACACATATTTGTCCTTGAAGGTCAACCCGTTGACGGCGGCACTCTCCAAGCCGTCCAAGTAGAGGGAAGACAACTTGTGGTCGTATTCCCACCCGTCGCGTGTCTTTTTCTGGAGGTTCAAGAACGGAATCGTTTGGGGTGGAATCGTCGACGACACGGGCTGCAAAATCGACGTTTTGTCGGGCAACGAGGCAATTTCATCGTCCGAGGTGGTGATCTCGTCCTCCTCGGTTGGTGTATTGGCCCCAGTAGGTGCTTGCAACGCCGCATGGGTGGCCTGGTCAGTGACAATCTCGCGGTTGTTTTCCATAAAGTTCACCAACTGGCTGTACAACTGATCAAGCTCAAGTTTGGTGTTCCTGGACACCGACGATTGCTTGGAAATGGCCTTGTACACTCTGGCCAAGTCCTCCTGAATGGTGGGCTGGACTTGCTTGGTCATTTGGCCGCCCTGGGCCATTTCGTAGACATATTGCTCAAACTTGCGCACCGACTCCTTGTTGGCTTCTTCGTAAACAATCGTACCCTTGGCATCAACGGTTGTTTTGGGGCCTGTGATCCGCGACACATCCTTGTACACTGGGTCAGCGTCCAACACCTGTTTACAGTTATCAATCAACTGCTGGCCCAACTTCTGCGCCAATAAGTAGGTTTCGCCCTTGTGGCCCGGAGTATGGTCAATGTGGTATTGCATGAACTTGATCAACGCAGGCGACGCTCTGTTCATGATCTGGATGCACTGGTTGATGGTTTCCCGGTCGATCGAGTCCAACTTGCCGAAAATGATGTCAAAGTACATCAGCAACACGTCTTGACGGGCCCAGTTCCAGTATGAGTCATACTGACGAGCTTTCAAAGTGGAGAAAATCGGCTTGATCCCCTGGGCGTAGAATTCACCGTGCTCGGCCTCCCACAAATCGAGCTCCTTCTGCAACACGGCACTGGCCTCCTTCTCCTTGATATAAGACTTGGCACCCTTGTTCAAGTCCACCTGCAAGTAGCGGGCCAAGGTCTCGAGCTGCTGTTTGGCCAAATTCTTGTTTTCCGCCGTCAACGCGTCCAAAGCAGCGCTGTCAATCACAGCTCCACCAGCACCGCCAGCTCCACCGGCTCCAGCAGAAGCAGACGCCAAGGAAATTCCGGCAGCGGCAGCGTACTTTTGTGCCACCGTGTCCAAGTACTCCTTAGCCTCGGGCTCAGCGGCTAATCTGGTGGCTGGCTCGTTCACCAATGCCATGAGCAACACCGAGTCCTGTCTTCCAGGGCCCAAGCCAAACTTGGATTCCAAGTACTTTCTGGCCACAGTGATGGAGAACCCGCCGGGCATTTTCGACGACATCAATCTGCTCACCAATGACATGGACGTTTTGCCCAACTGCCCGTTGAAAGAATCTTGAAACAGCTCGGCCAACTCCTCCAAGGGCGTATCCTCTGGTTTGTCTGGAGTCGAGCCAAACTCCTTGCCCAAGTCACCCAAAATCTCGTTTTGCACAGTCGATTTTCCATTGACAAGGTCCTTGATGGCCTTGGACATGGGAATCGCGTCCAAGGGCTTTTTCAACTTCTGTGCAACCAACACGTGGAGCACCAACGACGCCTTAACCGGTTCGTCGGAAACAGCAGCAGCAGCGGCTGCAACAGGGGCGGCTGCAACAGGGACTGGTGCTGGGGTAGCCGCTGCAGGAACAGGAGCCGAAGGGGCGGCGCCAGCTGGTGCAGAAGCAGACTCCTTAGAAGCAGATTCCTTAGCGGCCGCGGCAGCCTCCAATTCAGCAGGTTCAGGAGTATAATAAATCTCCTTGGCGTCCTTGGCATAACACAAAACCTGACGTTGCAAAGAGAGCGCAGCATCATACGACTCGTACTTGGCCTTGATGGTCCTCAGAGCCATACCTGCCAACGTAGGCGAGGGTCCAATTTCAACCACGCGTTCAGTCTTGTGGTCCTTCAAAAACACGTCCTGGGTCTCAATCCAACGGACGGGCGACGCAAACTGGTACGCCAACAACTCCGTCAACAACGTGTGCGAGAGCTCTTGCTCGATTTCGGGTCTCATGGCAGCTTAGATTTTCTGAAGGGTGTAGATATCTGAGACACTAGTCAAATTAGTAAATGATCCGGCAACAAAGGCTTTGGCTTCAGAGGGTGTGAAGAAATCCAGGTTCCGTTGGAAAAAGAAAACTTTTTGTGAGTACTTCTTTTTTCTATTTTCTGAAAAGAAATCAGAAAAGCTTCCAGCGGTAAAAATGGAATTGCCAATGAAAGAAAAGAAAAAAGAAGTAGTGACAAGAAGATTTCCGAGAGTGATAAGTACGCGGGCCAGCTGGGATTTTGGGACAGCGACGCGGCAGTTGGGGCCCAGTTTTTCCGCGATGTTGGCGAGCCTGCACACACCTGGAGGCTTCAGTATGGGACGGGAGAATTTGGGTGCAAATGTTGGGACTCACACCAACGCTGAATGCACTCCCAAACACGCGCACCGGCTGTCTCTTCCTGTCTCTTTTTAATGCGCCCTCCTAAAGCTCACTCTTGAGTCCATTGAGACACCATGGATGGTTACTATGAAAGGTTAATGTCCATTAAAATTCAAGGAAAGGGAGGGTTAAAGAATGAGTAAAAGCAATTGAAATTTAGAAAAATTAAAAAAACAGAAGAATTTGAGTGGGCGCTGTATGCACCTTTCCCTGATCACGCTCATGCTCTCTGTCTGTCTCTGTCTGTCTCTGTCTGTCTCTGTCTGTCTCTGTCTGTCTCTGTCTGTCTCTGTCTCCTTCTCGATCTCTGGCTTGGGAATGGCGTCTCATCTCACAAGTCCACACATATACACACTTATTGCCAAAAGCTAGAGTGTCATGATTATATTTTTTGGCTATTCTTTTCTTTCTGTCAACCCAAATCTACACATTATGTAGAAAAATTGTGTTGTGATTTTGAAAATCTTGTCACAATTGGTGTCACAATTGGTAGCCATCCACCCACGGACCTAAGCCAAATTTTGGCGAACGTACTTCAACACGGAATCACTGATTTTATTTGTTTTTTGTTTTTTGTTTTTTGTTTTTTGTTTTTTTGCAGATTTAAACACTGATTGCATTTCATTTTAGCTTTGAGTTGTGACTCTTTGAACAAGTCCTTTCAATTTTGAATTTTAGAGTTACAATTCTTCAACTGTTTGGGTGGTCAGTTCGAAGAAAAGATGAGAATTTGAACTGGCAGGCCTGCATTAGCTTTTTACCATAATTGAGCATGCTCTTCAATATCAGATACATCAATTAGGAGTGGCATAAATTGTGGACATGTTGTAGGGTCCTTAAAATGTAACACATGGCAGTCTGTAATAAGAATAAACCTTATTCAAAAAAATATTTTCAAACCTCCCTAATACCCATGCTTATTGAAAAATTAAAAACTTCCAATCCACTCACTCCCTCCCTGATCCCGCGTCGCGTCCTTGAGAAAGTCGTGCGCTGCCCAGCCCAAAAGATACTTAAATGAAAAATTTTCTGCGTCTTACTCTTTCCCCTTTTTCTTCCACAAACAATAAACGTTCTTTGCATTGATTCACATAAATGTAGAACCCCCAACGCTTACAATTTCTCGCCGGCCCTGGGGTATTCGTTTACTTCCAGTCTAAACTGGCCTGGGAGAACACTTTTGCTGTTGGAAGATTAATCGCGGTCATCTCCACCCTGCTTGGCGTGCTCTTTGGAGCTTCAGTTGCCAAGTGGGACTATTTACATGATCCAAATCTCTTTTTTTAATTTGTTGGCTTCTCTTAGGATTTTGTAGGTCTCGTATGTGACTAGTTGAGGTGATCAAATATGATTGGTTTGAAGCTGCCATCAATATTCATTAGCCAGGCTCGTTCTTTGGGGGTTTACACCGTTTCCATGTCTTTTTTTTTTTTTTTTTTTTTTTGAAAGAAACATCATATTGCAGAATGTCACTGCAACGAGCTCTCACCCCGCACAGTAACGCAAAAAACTATAGAGCTGTTTTTTTTTTTAGCTGCGGACTCCCCAATTACACATCTTGTGATGGATATGAGTCGGAGAATTCTTTTTCCCCACATTGGCCAACAATCGGCTACTCTGCAAAGCAATAAGAATGCTAGAATGCAAACAGCTAGTATCCTGGCAGATTGTTGGGGAACGATCCGGGTCCTCGGACCGGAGAGTTCATGGTAGTGTATATAAGGTTCCCATGGAACCTCATGGAAGGAGTGTGTGCTATATGCACACCAATCTGGATTATATAAGGACGAGCATCCAGCGCCTGCGTTTGAAGAAGAAGAGAGGAAGCAGTTCTTCTGAGTCTCAGACAACGCATTCAAGATCAGGCTAGCAATAGCTGTATCATGAGAAAGGCCGCTCACAATACATGAGTGAGACGTAGGACGCGTGGTCCGATCCCTCGCGCCTTTTTTTTTTTTTTTTTTTTTTTTAAAAAA